>PVIR01024056.1:11957-26620 GCA_004026965.1 Petromus typicus | reverse complement strand
CAATCCTCCTGCCTCTGCCTCCCGAGTGCTGGGATTACAGGCGTGAGCCACCACGCCCCGCACTGTGGTATGTGGTACTGGTTGCTGCTGGGTGTGGGTCTCCACACCCAGTATTGTTATGTGGTTACCGGGGAATCGAACCCGGGCCCTTGCGCTTGCAAGACAGGCGCCGGAACCACTGAGCTAACTCCCCGGCCCCAAACTGATTCTTTTTTATTTTTTTGCAGAACGAAGGATGGAATTCGGGCCCTTGTGCTTCCAAGGCAGGTGCACTACCACTTGAGCATCTCCAGCTCTATTTATTTTGTTTGTTTCTCTATTTGTATGTTTTTAGTTTCCTCAGACAGGGTCTTGATTTGTGGTTCAGGCTGGCCCTGAACTCTCTATGTAGCCCAGGCTAGCCTCGAACTTGTGGCAATTCTCCTGCCTCTACCTCTGGAGTGCTGGGATTACAGGTGTGAGCCACCACACCCAGAACTGTGATATGTGGGTCTGCGTTTAAACTCAGGACTTTGCGCTTGCTGGGCTGACACAGGAACCACTGAACTAAATCCCTACCCCCTTTTTTTTGAGACAGAGTCTCACTATGTATTTATTCTAGGCTGACCTTGAACTTACTAGATAGCCTAGGCTGGGCCTCAAGTTTGTAGTGATCCTCTTGCCTTTGCCTTGCAGTGCTGGAATTACAAGTGTGTGCCACTATTCCATGCATTTCAAACTGATTCTAAATCACATGGTGATACAAAGGAACACAGGAACAGCCTTAACAACTCTGAAAAATAAAAACAAAGCTTAACAACTACACTACTAGTTGTTAAGGTATGAAAACTACAGTTTTCAAAATAATGTAAGATAGGCATGATGCCACATATCTGTAATCTCACCACGTGGGAGACTAAGGATTGCTGCTAGTTCGAGATTAGTGTGGCTAAATGGTGAGTTCAAATAAAAATTGGGCTGGGGATTTAGCACAGTACATAGCAAGATCCTGTCTCAAAAAATACCAAAAATACTACTGTTACTACTGCTGCTGCTACTGTACTACAAATAAAAATGTGGCACCAGTGTCAAGCAAGACAAAATAGAATAATAGAACAGAAAGTCCAGAAATGTCTGCACATCTGTTGAAAACTGATCTTGAACACAGCAGCAAAAGCAACACAGCAGAGAAAATTCAATCTTTTCAATAAATTATTCTGCAATAATTGAATGTCTACATAGGAATAAAGAACTACAATATAAAATTTGCACTATAGGACCACGGATTTAGCTCAGTGGTTTCAGCGTCTGCCCAGCAAACCCAGGGTCCTGGAATTCAATTCCCAGTACCACATACCACAATGCCGGGCATGGTGGCTCTTGCCTATAATCCCAGCACTCGGGAGGCAGAGGCAGGAGGATTGCTGTGAGTTCAAGGCTGGCCTGGGATACATAGTGAGTTTAGGATCAGTCTGAACTACAAAGCGAGACCCTGTGTCCAAAAAAAAAAAAGCATCATATATAAAAATTAACTCAAAATGGGTCATTGATTTAAAACCAAAAACTATAAAGCTTTCACAAAAAAAATCGGAAAAAACCTTTTAACCCTGAATTAGGCAAAGATTTCTTAGATATGATACCAATAAAGCAAATTTATAAACTGAATTTCATCAAAATGGAAAACTTGTCCTTTAAAGGTAATGTGAAGGAAAGTTTTTTTTTTTTAAAGTCACAGACTGGGACAGAATATGTGTGACTCATTTATCTAATAAACTTGTTTCTATAATATAAAAAGAATTCTCAAAACTTAAATATTCCCATCCCACTGCAAGATTTCTTATAACCTACCAGTCTCAGAAGTCCCAGAAAGTCACATTCCTAATTAGTTAAATAACTCACTAAAACTAGCTCAAATTCAAGAAGGGAGAGAAACAGATTCCACCCTAGTGGCAAGAAGAGAAGAAAGTGATGGTGACTACTTTGGAGACAGACCACCCGCTAGCCCCAGCAAGTCTCTCCCCCATGCAAAATACACTCACCCTCTCCTAAGACCTTCAACATTCTCATCTCATTATGGCATCAGCTTGATGTCCAGAATCTTGATATCTAAATCAGGTCCAGGTGTGGTTGAGGGTCCTCAGTTGCAGTTCCTCAGGTACAGCTACTGGAGTATAGTTCCTCTCGATCTGAATTAAAGAGACAAATTATCTGCTCCCACACACCCAGCACAAACACACAACACTAAGACTGACTCAGAATAATCACAAAAGATACCCACTCAGAATGTGAGGAAAAGGGGAAAAGAACAGGAAACACATAGTAGTTACTGGCCCATTCAAATCTCGCTTAATCAGACACATCACCATTTCCTCTATTATAGGTGAGTCCTACTTCTGGAGAATGATCCTCCACACCTCTTGGCTCAGCTTTCTGAGTTATTGTTCCTGTTACATAAGAGATGAATAATGTACAAAGTCTTAAAAGCCTTGTACAGTTCTAGAAAGTCTTATTGGGGTCAAAGCACCAATGTAAAAAAACTACACCTCAGGCCAGGGATTTAGCTCAGTGATTCCAGCACCAGCACCTGCCTGGCAAGCACAAGGTCCATAGTTCAATCTCCAGTACCAAAAAAAAAAAAAAAAACCAAAAAAACACAGACCCTCAAAAACCACTTTGTCTCTCTTGAGTCCTGTGTGAGTGAGGCTATCAGAGGAAAATGCCCTTAACATCCCTAGAAATTCTCCTTAACAGAATTTGTTAAGAGGTAGGTACTCTTTTATCTAACTGCAAAGTTCTACAAGACACTGCCTTAGATCTTTCTGAAATCTTAGCAAAGGTATTTCCAGTTGCACTGTGGAGTTCTTGAAGGCATGTTTTATTCACAGCATCTTGAATTTTATTTTTACTGTAAAACCATTACTTTAAAAAAGTCATTGGCTACCTGAAACATTTGGGGATGAAAAGTTTTCTAACACAGTTGATCCTGGATTAGAAATATTTCCTCATTTGTCTCTGTATCTTATCATAACCATAGAAGAAAGGTAACACTTGTAACAGAAATTTCCTTAGATCTAATTCATTACATTTTCTATTTTCCATGTCACTGTGATAGTTCCATACTATATGATTAAGGTTTCCTCTTTTCCCAGACTTCACTAATAATTATTTCACTGTTTTTCAAGCCTTAACTAACAGCCCTCCTAAGGGCCTTCTATCTTCAACCTACCACCAAATCTCAAAGCTAATAAAAGATTTTTGACTATGGCAAAGACATTTCCATGTATTAAGTATTATCTCAGTTATCTATTACTACAACCAACACATCAAAGCTTAGTGGTATAAAATTACAATCAATTTATTATGTTCAAAATTCTAAGGGTCAATAATTTGAGAGAGGACACAGCAATGTTAGCTGTTGTCTATTCCACAACATCTGGGGCCTCAGGTAAGAGTGGCTACAATGGGTGAAGATGGACAGACTAGGGCCATGAGCCTGGGGTCTGGAATTTCCTTTATACATTAACTGCTACAACCATAGTGTTCCAGATGACTACTTCACTCATGTGGCTAGCACCTGATCTGGTCGCTGGCTTAAGTTTAGCTGAGCTTCCATCTGTTCTGGGCATCACACAGCATGGTAGCGAGGTTCCCAACCGAGTGTTCAATGAGAGAACATTCCAAAAGATAATGTTCAAAGTAGCTTAGATAGAGGCTACAAAATTTTTTTTTCTTTCTTTCTTTCAGTACCAGGGATCAAACTCAGGATCTTGAGATTCCAAGGCACAAGCAGCAACACTGAGCTAAATCGCTGGCCTTGGAAATTGACAACTTCTTATGACAGTCTTGAAAGTCCCTGTATGTCATTTTTATCACATTTTATTGATTATGTCACTAGAGTCAGCCCAAATTCAACATGAATGGAGGAATAAACTTCACTTCTAGATAAGGTTAAAGGTCTAGAAGGGATGAGGATAGGCTGGTTTACCTAACAGAGGAAAGGAAACAATGTCAGCCATCTTGGAAACATACTATAATAGACTTTTTCTTGGCAGTGGAGGGAAGGGGACTGAACCCATGGCCTTCGCACTGAGCTATATCTCAAGTCCTTCTTATTTTTTATTTTTGAAATAGGGTCTTGTTACATCACAAAGTTGCCCAAACTAGATTCAAACTTGTGATCCTCCTGTTTAACTTCCAGAATACTGGGATTGTCAGCATGCATCACAACAATCTCTTTTCACTGGTATGTGTAATTTATTGACATTCATGGGATTTTTGGTTCATTTGGATTTATTCTGTCATCTTTTAGTTGTGTTTTCTCTTTATCCTATCTTTACCATAACACTTATCACATGTTTCTTTCCTACTTTTTATTAAATTGAGCAAGTATACAAATCATAAATTCAATGAATCATCATGAAGTGAGGCAATCATATGACTGTTAATTGGGTTAAGAATGTAATATTACAATTGTGGAAAATAGTAAGTTCTGTCTTTTCTATCAAATATGACTCCATCGTGGACTTCAACCCTTCCTGAACACATTAAGTTAGGAAAAAAAAAAAAAAAATCCTGCTCAGTGTCAATCCTAAAACCACAGCTAAGAACCAAAGACAGTTTATCACAGGCCAAGGATTTTCCGTTCTTCATATTCCCCTGTGCTCTGCTCTCCCTTCCCTTCAACAACCCCTCTGAATTAGCCAAACGGGATTGATTATGATCCTCTATACCGGCTAATGGAAAAGAGCTCAGCTGCTTTTCCTGCTGTAGGGATAAAAGGGGCAATCCTCACTTTTACTTAGCTCCTATTACCTCACTGCACGGGAGGGGAAGGTGTGTGCCCTTGTGCAAAAGTAAAAACCTCCTGGAGATTTCTTGACGTGAGTGCTTTATTAACTGCACTGACTGAGTTTAGGGGTTCATTTTCAATATCAGCAACCTACTAACCTCTTTCAACCCTCCCTCCTAACCACTATCTTGGCCCTCTTCCTCAGAAATTACTATTGTTTGTGACTCCAAACATTGTATGTTATTGTTTCTAGCTTTATATAAATAAAATCACATAGTATTACAATGTTGTATTTGGTTCCTTTTCTTCAGTATTATCTTTACTTAACCATAATTTTGGGCACAGCAGCAATTTGATCATTTTCATTGCTTAATAATATCCCATCGTATGATGGTACCATAATTTATCCATTCTACCATTGATATTATCCACTGAGTTCTAAATTTCAATAACTATATTTTTTAAAGGTCTATTAAAAACAAAGTAACAATAATATGGCCTAGATTGAAGATATCCCTATAAATAAGTTTAGTATTTGCTTTAGCTTAATGCCACAAGATTGTCACTGATTCACAAGTGTTTTATATGTTAATTTCTGGGCTTTTGGTTTTCTATACCCAAAGAAGATAAAAAAAAAGACATTCTAAACCAAAATTATATGAGGACAAACCCATGTAATAGATTGTCAATATGAAAAAAAATGTCTGAAGAACAAACTTTCCCATTCAAATCCTCTAAAAAATGGGCAAACATTTTGAAATCTCTCTATGCCACTAGGCAGATGTACTCCTAGATGATTTTTTCAATGATATGGTAACATTTTAAGGAACTTAGCTTTATACAGGGTGAGTAGAAAAGTCTGTACTTCCATGTGTCTGTTGAAATTGAAATCTCTTACTAATCTAGAACTCCAGTTTATGGGTTTGGTTTTCAGTTCCTTTTTTGGCTTTCAATTCCCCCTTCATTTTTTTTTTTTTTTTTTTTTTTTTTTGAGACAGGGTCTCTCTTTGTGATTCAGGCTGGCCCTGAGCTCAGCCTCAAACTCACATCACAGCAATCCTCCTGCCTCTGCCTCCCGAGTGCTGGGATGACAGGCGTGAGCCACCACTCCTGACACTGTGGTATGTGGTGCTGATTGCTGCTGGGTATGAGTCTCCAAGCGCCCAGTATTATATGTGGTTACCAGGGAATCGAACCTCGGTCCTTGCGCTTGCAAGACAGGCGCCAGAACCACTGAGCTAACTTCCCGGCCCTCCCTTTTCATATTTTGCCTCCGAGAATTTTTCTTACTTTTTCACAGGGTCAGTTATGGGATTTACAGCAATGTTTATTATATATTTATCTGTCATTTGCCTAGAAATTTTGAGTATCATTCCTTCTTTTGCTAAAGGAAGAGAAATTTGAAGACAATCAAGTAAACATTATTTTCTGCTTTTATCACGGACTGAATAAAGCACCCAAAAATCCGAAGTTATTATGTGCACTAAGGAGAGCCTAACTAGAGGAATGTACACCACTTTACTATCATACCTGAATATTTTGCATGACTAGTGACTAATGGAAAAAGTATACACACCAAAGCATTTCTAAACACAACTGACTTAACATGAGGAAGGTAGAATCCCTTAATTAGAGTCATCTAGTTTCTATGAAGAGGAAAGGTCTAAAGGAATTGAGCAATGAAGTATTACAATATATCTAAGTCTCTTAATGGACTTAATTTTCTTTTCAGCAAACGTCTGACCTCTTTCCTACCAAGAAATGTATAATTAGATAAACCTACAGGTATAAAAAGGTCTTAACTCAAAAACTTAATGTCAGCAGTATCAGTGTACAGTACTAAGCTAAAAAGTAAGTAGGTAAGATAAAATGAAAAGACGAAATGGCTTAGAAGCACAAGGACCCGAGTTTAATCCCTAATACATCCAAAGAAAAAAAATAAAGAACAAATGATAAATGAAGTTTAGGTGTTGGAAAAAGTAAACAAACACATTTTTTAATGTTCATTAAAAAATTTATGTACTACTATAAATTTCTTATTTGACTTATATATCTATTAAAGTGATGGAGCCTGAGATTTAGCTCAGTGGTACTGCACCTACCCTGCAAGCACAGGGGCCCGAGTTCAATCCAACTATGAATTACAAATCAAGCAAACTTATCAGGTAGAGTTATAGACATTATAAATTTTTTAAATATGTGAAACACAAAGAAAAAGAATTTAGAAAGAATGACTTTAGAAGTCGTTTATATAAAACATTCTGAATAGGCAAACTAGAGAGAAAATAGATTAGTGCCTGCCTAGGGATGACTACTACAAAATTTTTTTTTAGGATGATGAAAATGTTCTAATTAGCTTATGGTGATACTCTGTAAAAATTAAAAAAACAAACAAACAAACAAAAAAAACAGAAAACTACTCACTAAATTGTATGTTTTAAGTGACTAAACTTTATAGTATAAAATTATATCTCAATAAAGCTATTTTTAAAAGGTATCTATTTATATTTGAGAAGTTAGAATATTCTCCTAAAGGAGAAATTCAGGTCACCAATAGTCTTCAGATCTTGATTGTTCGTATAAGCCCACTACTAATATTGTCCCCAAGAAAGCAGCCTTACCGAAACCCCCGAATGCCTCCTTCAGAGTTAAAGGTCTCAGATGTGGATCTTTCCAGTACCAGGTTAAGTTACAATACTCATTCAAGCTGAGCTTCTTAAGGTTTAACTGATTAAAAACAAGATTGTCAAGATAATGTAGGGGTTTAAATGTCAGCTTCTTATTTTAAAAATTCAGACTTGGAAATTATGACTTTAAATTAGTAGAACTAAGCTGGGCACAGTAAACCCTGTAATCCCAACACTCTTGGAAGTTACCCAAGTAGCAGCCCAGCATGGGCAACTCAGTGACTTAATAAGACCATGTCTCAAAACAATAAATAAAGGGCTGGAGTTACAGTTCAATATGAAGACCCTAGATTTAGTAGAGAGTATGAAAACAAATAAATGAATGAATGAATGAATGAAAACTAAAAACAAAGTGGACAGAAATAGCCAGTTTGTCTAAAGGCCTTGAAAAGAAAAATTTCAGTTTCATTTCTCTCTTAAACCAGTCATTTAACATTTTCAATACTGTCTACTCTGATGTTATAAGAGTTGTGCCTCTGATTACAGAGCACAAATCCCAACAAAAACATAGAAGCACATTACCACATTTCATCCTCACATCTTTCCTACCAGATTCCCTCGTCTATAAGCTCTCCTAGGTCACCCTTATCTTTTCTTACTTAGATAATTATAATAGCCTGACTTCTTTGCCTTCAATATTAGCCTCACTCCCAACTCCAATATATTATCCACCTAACACTGAAAGCAAATATGGCTTAACTCTTCAATTCCTGGTGATCCACTTTTGGAACACCCACAACAATGGGATATAATGAAATGTTTGCTCTTCAAATTCTTGTTCCTTGAATTTTTCTAGGTAATCTATATGAATTTCACGCAAAAATTCAAAAATTTCAATCTTGACATAAATGCATTAAGTGAACTCAATAAACTGAAGAGCTAATACATATTCACATACCACTCATACTTTAAATTTAATTGGGCCGCGGAGTTAGCTCAGTGGTTCCAGAGCCTGTCTTGCAAGCGCAAGGGCCCGGGTTCGATTCCCAGGTAACCACATACCATACTGGGTGTGGAGACTCATGCTGAGCAGCAACCAGTACCACATACCACAGTGCCGGGCGTGGTGGCTCACGCCTGTAATCCCAGCACTCGGTGGGCAGAGGCAGGAGGATTGCTGTGATGTGAGTTGGAGGCTGAGCTCAGTGACAGCCTGAACCACAAAGTCAGACCCTGTCTCAAAAAAAGAAAAAAAAAAAAATTTAATTGAAGGTTTCTGCTCATATTATTTTACAATGATCATTTGAATGTCCATGGATGTACCATAATTTACTAGTCTTCATACCATAATTAATATACTCATGCTTTATTAGTGGACAAGTTTCTCTGACATTTTTCTCATGCCTCTTTTTCATAACCTATTTAAATTTAAAATTCATTATATTCACATGAAATTACTTACCTTTTAGAATTTCCTTTACAGCATTTATGACATGCAATGTACTCTAATTTTAAAAAGTTAGTATTCTGCTCTGTTATAATCTTTGAATATATTACATATATGGTATTCAGCTTTGGATTTCACCCTTCCCTCACTCTCAGTATGCAGCCGAAAATTATTACTAAATTAGACATCCGATGATGAGAGTTTTTCAAGATGAGAAAACCTTGCCATTAACATTATATCTACTGTGCTACCTAGAACTCAGTGAAATGACACTCTAGTTTAGTGTTCTTACAAGGTGTGGGCCTTCAGCATTTCCTCTGATTCTGTGAGCTTACCTCTATTATCCTTATAATGTCTTCCACTACCTCTTCCTTTTTTGCTTATGTAGATTTGCTTATATAATCAAAGAAATCAAAGTGATAAAGGTTGAAATACTTTGTAAAAGTTCAGCAGTCATTTGTTAGTTGAACAAAATCATGAATACATGGACTGAAAGTCAGTTAAAGGCAGTTAAAAGAAAGGAATACAAAAGGAAAACAGGAATATATGGAACTGGAGAGATACTGACTAAACCTACAGTAAGCTATTATCCCAATACAATTATCTACATTTTGGACAACTTTTCATTGCTGTTCTTAACCTTGTAGTTGTTCTGGTCAAACACTGAGAATTCAAAACTATTCTTTTTCTTTCAAGCACTCAGAGAATATATTAACATAACTCTTTTGCTCTGCTTTCAAAATACCGTATATGTAGAATCCCAACCACTTCTCCCAACTTCACTGCTATAATCTGGCATAAATTACCATCATCTCTTATCTGCTTATTGCAACAAGCAACTGACCTCCTTACTACCACTCTTTGGGTTTCTAAATCCTGTAGCCAGAGTGTTAAAACTTCAGTTAGATCATGTCATTCTCTGCTTAAAATCTTTTAGTGATTTCCTATCTCATTTAAAGCAAAACCTGGGGCTGAGGATTTAGCTCAATGGCGCTATGCCTGCCTGGCAAGCTCAAGGTCCTGAGTTTGATTCCTAGTACAGGAAAGAAGGAAGATAGTAAGCAAGCCAAAGCCTAAAATCTTTAGGCAACCTGATGGCTTTACCTCTATGACTATCCTCCTCATTTCCTCCAGTCCTAGCTAACTTGTCTCCCTACTAATTCTAAAAATGCTTAGTATACTTGCCAATACACACCTGAAGAACCTTTTACTTTCCATACTCTCTGATGAAACAGTACTTCTTCATTCTCATAAGTAGCTCCTTTAAGGTCATGCCCTTCAATTATGTCACTTCTTTCTCTCTTTTAGTTTAAATCTAAAATGGCCCCCAGAGCCTCAGGTGCCTGAATTATAGGAGTTAATAGCTGACTTGCTGTTATCAGATGGGGTCCAGTGGGGAGAGGTGAGTCATTGTGGGTGGACCCAGAAGCATATACTGTATCTCCCTTCTGGGCTTCTTCATTGACTCCAATGAAGTGGAATGAATTGGCTGCCATGAAGTGGGCATCTTTTCCTCCACTATGCCCTTCTGCCATGTTGTCCTGTGTTGAAGACAGCTGACTAAGGCCTGAAAACAGGAGCCAAAATAAACCTCTCCTCCTGTAAGTTGTGCCAGGGATTCTGTCCCTGTGATGAAGAAAGACATCCTACCATCTATCAAATTCTTCTCTGGTTCAGTAATCCTAAATCCCATCGTCCACCTGAGATTATACAATAACAAAGTAGAAGCTTTTGGATGGAGTTTCAGGAAACGTCCTTTTTGTTTTTTGCTGTTCCTCCTTCCTGCTGTAAATATTGGAGAAATACTGCCTTAGGCTTGAGCAGTCATCTTGTTTGTTTGGTTGGTTTTTTTGGGAGATAAAGCCTTGTAACGTAGAAACTATGTAGTTCAGGGTGGTCTTGAATCTACTACATGGCCTAGGCAGACCTCAAACTCACTATGTAGTGGCAGCCCTCCTGCCTCAGTCTCCCAGGTGCTAAGTTTACAGGCATGTACAATGACACCTGGCTCTAATAGTCATTTTGAACCATTAAAGTGTCTCTAAGAATGCAAATAACAGTGACAAGAATCTAGATCTTTAATGTTTGTGAAGCCACAAAACCAATCTTACATTAAGCTCTTGATTTATTTGTAAATAAAATACAGAATATATATTCTAAGGGCTGCAATTTGGATTTAATAAATCATGAAGATAAAGCACTCATATTAGAATGTAAAATGTCATAAAAACTATAAACTATGTGAAAGAAAGATGATTTCATATGACAATAATAGCATATTTTATAATGAAATAAACCTATTTATATAGATAAATCAATACTAGGGGTACTGTGATATGCAGCTGGATGGTATTTCAGTGCATATTTCCCAAGGTTATATTAAAACAGAGGAAACAGAAACTGGATATATACTGACTAGACAACTAGGAATCTTCTTCCTGTTGTATGATTTCAGTATGGGTGGCCCTTGAGTCCCTTGACCTCATCCCCAGTTGTTCTCCTCCATTTTCCACTTCATCTAAAACCTATCATGGTCAATATCCAGGTATTATCACTACTAGAATTTGTTCCATCTCTAAAGTCCAGTACTTTTCCACTGAGCTACATCCCTGGCTTTTTTTTTTTTTTTTCTTATTTTGAAACAGGGTCTCACGGAGTCACTAAGTTGCCCTGGCTAGGCTTAAACCTGTGATCCTCCTGCCCTAGATTACAGGGATGTGCCACCATGCCCAGTTAAATAACACTCTTTGTATCTTATGAGCTACATATAAGTTTGATTCATTTACTTATAAATCATCTCCATTTACATGTTCCACAGATCCTCAAACTCTAAAAATTAAAGATATTTTTACCACTGCCTCCTATGTTGTCAACTAGTACCACCAATTACTCAAATGCTGGCAAACTAGACATAACTGTTTTTATTCTCTTTCAACTCTTCCCCATAATGAGTAGAACCTGATTTACACTTGGAGTAATTCTAAAAGAATGCATCTACATCCTTCCATTTCTACTTCCATGGCTCTAATTTGTATTCCCATATTTGAGACAAATTATTAATCATTCATTCTATATTAAGTTCTATTTTTCCTCCTTCAATTCTGATGCATTCTCCATATTTCATCTAAGATAATCGCTCTGAAATACAAATACAACCCTGGCACTCTCCTATTAGCACAGACACAAAGCAACCTTTCAAGATTCAGGGCAGCCGCAGGGAGTGATGAAATTAAAGTTGCTTGCATATTTTCTGGCCTCTCATTTCTCTGCATACTGCTAGCTTTAAACCCTTAAACTACTTAAATTTACTGAGAACATGGACACCAATAGCTCCAGGGAAATTCTAAAAAGTAAAGAAATAAAATTCAGTGAATGTAAATATGTACTCAATATGAGTTTAAAAAGTACTTTTGTTATTACAAACCACTGAAACTTGGGTATCATGTATTGCCATATAAACTAGCCTAAACTGACTTTTATAGAATATCATAAGGAAGGACTCTGGCTTGTTTGTATCACATCCCCCACTTAAAATCCTTTAGTAGCCACACATGGTGGCACAAGCCTGCCTGTAAGACAGCACTCTGGGCGGCTGAAGCAGAAGAATTCTAAATTCAAGCCCAGTCTGGGCCATTCATTAAGACTCTTCCTCAAAAAAAAGAGTATGGATGTAACTCAAGGCTAAAGGCCCTGGGTTCAATCTCCAATATTGTAAAAGCAACAAACTAGGGCCAGGGATTTAGCTTAGAGGTTCCGTTGCCTGCCTTGCAAGCCCAAAGTCCCTAGGTCATCCCTAGTTCGATCTCCCCACCCACCCAACCACATACAACAATGCCAGGCATGGTGACTCACAACCCCAGCAATCAGTACCACATACCACAGTGCCAGATGTGGTGGCTCATGCCTGTAATCGCAGCATTCAGGAGGCAGAGACAAGAGAACTGCTGAGTTTGAGGCTGAGTTCAGGACCAGCTTAAACTACAAAGTGAGACCTTGTCTCAAAAAAAAAAAAAAGAAAGAGAGAAAAAAAAAACAAAAACTAAAAACTTCTGGGCTGGAGATTTAGCTCAGTGGTTCTGGTGCTTGTCTTGCAAGCGCAAGGTCCCCAGTGTGAACCCAGGTAACCACAATGCTCCGTGTGCTGACGCATGCCTGTAATTCCAGCACTCTGAGGCAGAAGCAGGAGGATTGCTATGAGTTTGAGGCTCACCTGGGCTACACAGTGAGTTCAGGGCCAGCCTAAACTACAAAGCGAGACCCTGTCTAAAAAAAAGACCTAAAAGCAAAAAAACAAAACAAAACAAAAAAAAATCATGTACCTCTTGCAGCCTAAATTCTATAATGCCCTTTATAACATGGTCCCATTAACCACTCTTAGCTTTATTTTTTAACTCTCCTTTATATTTCATATTCCAACCAAACAGGATTATTTTAAGTTTTTCAGAAGAGTATGCTGGCCTTTATGCCTCACGGTATTTCCATTTATTTTGTGCATTGCTCTTCATAAAAAATAATGTTCTTTGAATCCCATCCCAATCCACTGAAATGTCTGTTCTTCCTTTAAGAACACACTTTCAGGGCCAGGGATTTAGTGCAGTGGTTCTGGTGCCTGCCACATACAACAACAATGCCGGGCTTGGTGGCTCCTGCCCACCAGCAATCAGTACCACATACCACACAATAGGGTGTAGAGGCAACGCCTGTAATCCCAGCAATCGGGAGGCAAAGGCAGGAGGATTCCTAAATTAGAGGCTGAGCTGAACTCAGGGCTACATAGTGAGCTCAGGGCCAGCCTGAACTACAAAGAGAGACCCTATCTCAATAAAAATAAAAAAAAGAACACACTTTCAACAGAGCTTCTTTGGGGCTCAAATAAATGTGTCTGTTATTCATAATTCATTGTTCTTTTCTCATGCTTCCATTTTCAACAATCTCTACTATTCTTTATCTTACTATGTAGTAAATATTTATACAAATACCTGTATCTCCAAGTATACTGTGACCTACTTGAGAGCACAGACTATGTCTTATTCATCTTTGGAGTATAAATATTTTACATTGTACCATGCACAAAACAGATCAATATGAGCTTACTAAAAGTGCTAACATACCATCTTTTTTCCACACAAAAATGATAATAAAGTTACTATAAATATCTGCCAATGCAATGTCATACCTGTAATACCAGCTATTTGGGAGGCTGCAGCAAGGGGATATAACTTGTGAGACAGTCTTAAAAGACTAAAAAGGGTTGGGAATATAGCTTAGTGGGAAAGGCCATGGTTTCAATCTCTAGTATTGGGAAGAAAAAAAAAAAAACTAACCTATTCAGCTCCTATTTTTTTAAAAAAATCAAGCATGTTTTGCACACTAGGAAGAGTAGTACATACATAGTTAAGAAGAAACTAAGCCCTAAGATAGTTGAAAAGATAATAAAAGCAATGGGCCAGGGATGTAGCTCAGCAGCACTGTGCCTGCCTTGCAAAAACAAGATGCTGAGTTTGATCGCCCATAAGGGGGTGGGACAATGAATTCAAATCTTTAGAACCAGATAAACTACAGCCTAAGACACTGAGATCTCTAAAGTGTTTCATTAAGAACAGAAATGAAGGGGGCCAGGGAGTTAGCTCAGTGGTTCCGGCGCCTGTCTTGCAAGCGCAAGGGCCTGGGTTCGATTCCCCGGTAACCACATAACAATACTGGGCATGGAGACCCACACCCAGCAGCAACCAGTACCACATACCACAGTGCCGGGCGTGGTGGCTCACGCCTGTAATCCCAGCACTCGGGAGGCAGAGGCAGGAGGATTGTGATGTGAGTT
>PVIR01024056.1:0-11857 GCA_004026965.1 Petromus typicus | reverse complement strand
TTTAACAGGAATCCCAGAAAAATTCTACATTAGCCTATTGTAGGCAGGGAAGGGATACATGAACAACAAAAGAATGGATTCACCAAGAAAAAAATGCTAACTTGATTTTACTTTTGATAAAATTATTAGACTGAGAATTTAAAGAAAGAAAATAGAGTAGGTGAAATATATATTGTTGAAGTCAAGATTAAAGTTTCTTACTAGGTGATAGGTTTACAATTGGTTAAATAACCATCCTTAGATTATTAATCAATGGCTTAATAGCAATATGAATGGAAGTATACACTAGGTGGTAGAGGGCTCTGTGTTGCGCTTACTATCGTGGATGTTTATCAACACCTAAAAATTAAGTGGTAATTTTTGCTGGTGATATAAATAGTTATATAATACAATGAAACAATTTTTTTTTTTAGGTTTTTTGAGACAGGGTCTCGCTTTGTGGTTCAGGCTGGCCCTGAGCTCAGCCTCCAACTCACATCACAGCAATCCTCCTGCCTCTGCCTCCCGGGTACTGGGATGACAGGCGTGAGCCACCACACCTGGCACTGTGGTATGTGGTACTGACTGCTGCTGGGCGTGAGTCTCCACACCCAGTATGGTATGTGGTTACCGAGGAATCGAACCCGGGCCCTTGCGCTTGCAAGACAGGCGCCAGAACCACTGAACTAACTCCCCGGCTCATACAATGAAACAATTTTTTAAAATCACAAACATCTAATCAAACAATTAATGGGCTGGAAACACAAAATGAAATCTGGTTTAAAAAACTTTATGACTAAAAACAAATTAATTTTAACATGTCCATGAAATAAAAGTTTGGCTAACTGCAAACTGTATCAGCTTAAAAAGCTAATAGAGGGCCAAGGATTTTAGCTTAGTTTTTAGGTTTAGTTCCGACATTGCCTGGCAAGCAAGCCAAGGTCCTGGTTCTACCCCTGGTAACCATATACAATGCTGGGCGTGGTGGCTCACACCTGTAATCCCAGCACTTGGGAGGCAGAGGCAGGAGGACTGCTTGAGTTCCACGCTGGCCTAGGCTATATAGTGAGTTAGGGCCAGCCTGAACAACAAAGTGAGACCCTGTCTCCAAATAAAAAAAGCTAGTATAGCTATGGTGGTGCATGTCTGTAATCTCAGCACTCAGGAGGCAGAGATAGGAGGATTGCTGTAAGTTTAAGTCTAGCCTGAGCTACACAGTGAGCTCAGGGCCAGCCTGAACTACAAAAGTGAGACCTTGTCTCAAAAAAAAAAAAAATAACAACCAGTATAATATGATCTAAACAAAAAAAGAAATTTACAAATCAGGGAACATCTTGAGAATTATTATTTGAAATATGTTCTCTTACAAGTGACAGTGACTCCAGGTAATAAGAGGATCACCAGGGTGGTGACAACAGTCTTGACAAACTCAACCATGTAAAGAACAGCTAAAAGAACCAGGAAAGATTTTCATGGCAAGCAAAGCATCTATGTTAGGAAAAGTTGTTTCCAAATATGTGAATGACATATTCAAAGACAATTATACTGTTATATATTTTATATTTATCCCCCATGCACACAATTCCAAGCTTTGTATATAACATGCTCAAATATTTGAAATTAAAATCAACTCATCTGTTTATGACAGCTGTATTACAAGAGTATGTTTTATGAACTGGATGACAACTCAACAAAAGAGTAAAAAGAAGGAAAGTTAAAACCAAAGTTAAAAATGTGAAAGCTTTTACTACTGCAACGTAAGTAGAATACCATAAGCATACTATCTTAAAATTTAGACTTTCTGTTTTATATCAGATGATTTTCTTGACCGTATACACTACTTATGTTTTAGTTCTTTTTGTAAATATTGCCCTACAGTAGACAAAGCTATTGTTTTCACTTTTTATCAAGGAGAAAACTGAGACTAAGGAAAGCTATTTACCTAGCACCAACATCCTAACAACGGTTAACCTTGAATGGAACTTTAAACTTTTCACTCAGCCCTTTGGTAAAACCACTGGATTTCATCTGGGGGGTAGTAAACAAGTGCAATTCTTAAAGTAACAATTCAGTCTCAATTTGTAGATACTTTGTTTTCACTTTGATTATTCTCTCTTGAACAAAGTGGGGAGTTTACTGGGGATTGAACCCAGGGCCTTTACACTCAGCAACATCCCCAGAAGTATTCAGAAGGAGACTTGCTTAACTGCCCCAGCTAGGCTCTCTCTATCCACTTACTCAACTTACTGAGAGTGCTATTATAGAGGTGTGCCACCATGTCCCACTGAACCTAAATTAAAACTCTAAAACTTAAACTGAATTTTGTTCTTTTTTTTTTTAGGTTTTTTGAGACATGGTCTCATTTTGTAGTTCAGGCTGGCCCTGAGCTCAGCCTCAAACTCACATTACAGCAATCCTCCTGCCTCTGCCTCCCAAGCACGTGAGCCACCACGCCTGGCACTGTGGTATGTGGTACTGGTTGCTGCTGGGCATGACTCTCCATGCCCAGTACTGTATGTGGTTACCCAGGATCGAATCCAGGTCCTGCGCTTGCAAAACAGGCGCCAGAACCACTGAGCTAAATCCCTGGCCCGGAATTTTGTTCTTCTTAAAGCTAAAAGACTAAAACAAAATTAAGATTTAAGACCAAAGATTCATCTCTCTCATGCTGTTTAAAGGGTACCCTTGGTATACTGGTTCTACCATACAGCAAATCTTGGCCATCATGGTACACCACCTGGCACTTTTTCTCCAGAAATTTCAGTGGCTTTCTTTGTTAGAGATCTGGTGCAGAGCAGCAACATCAGAACCAAAACGCAGTAAGTGAGAAAAAGGCAGTGCTAGAATGAGTGTGATGGTGCATATCAATAATATCAGCATTCCAGAGGTAGAGATAGGGGGATCAAGAGTTCAAGTCCAGCCTGGGCTATATAGCAAGACTCTGAAAAAAAAAATCCCATAAAATTAAAATAACTCCCCGGCCCTCAATCCATAGTATTAAAATAAGCAAACAAAGCAGTGTTGATGAAGTTAAAAAAAAAAGTCAAGGCCGGGGATATAGCTCAGTGGTTCAGGCGCCTGTCTTGCAAGTGCAAGGGCCCGGGTTTGATCCCCAGTAACCACATACCTATAATGGGCATGGAGACTCACGCCCAGCAGCAATCAGCACCACATACCACAGTGCCAGGCGTGGTGGCTCACACCTCTAATCCCAGCACTCAGGAGGCAGAGGCAGGAGGATTGCTGTGATGTGAGTTTGAGGCTGAGCTCAGGGCCAGCCTGAACCACAAAGCAAGACCCTGTCTCAAAAAAAACCAAAAAAACAAAAAACAAAACAAAACAAAAAAGTCAATATGTACAAAGGAGAAGCAAAGAAGTTGTCAGGTATTTTTCTATTTCACACACATACTAGAACATGGCATTAGTGGCTCAAAAAACTAAAAAAAGATTAGAGTAGTATATAAGTCAAAAAATTACCAGAGAGCAACAACACACAGATTTTTAAATGGCAATGTTAGTCTGCTCTAGTTGTAAATGTAATAAAGGAATGCCCTAACAAGGGCCCACACTCTCAACTTCCTTCCGAATAGGCTCATTTACATTACAATGGTTACCAAGGTTACTGGTACTAGCTCCTTCCCCCAGTTTCTAATCTGGAGACTGGGATGTACAAATTAACAACCAAAAATCTTAATTGAAGCTATCTCAAATCTCAGCCTACTCAAAAGTTCATGACCTAAAAAGATTTTGTTTAGCCACAAAAACTGCCAAAAGGTAAGGTCTATTTATTTTCCATACTCCATTCTACCTAAGAGTCTGTTAGCTCAGGCAACACTCTGGGATTCAGTTTTGGTTTTTTGTTTTGTTTTGTTTTGGAGAGGGTAAATATTTTTAAATTTAATTTTTATTTTTTGTGGACCTAAAACAACATATAAAGTAGGCAAGTGCTCTATCAATAACTACACCACCAACCCTTTGTATTTACTTTTATTTTTTACTTTATTTATTCACTTTTCCTCAGTACTAGAGATTGAACCCAAGGTGAGGTACACCTCAGCCTCACCTCTATTTTTATTTTGAGACAGGATCTAGCTAAATTCCCCAGACTAAGCTTGAACTCACCATCGTTTTGCTTCAGCTTCCCACAATGTTGAGATCACTGCCTGTGTACTACCACACTTGGATCCTTTTTATTTTATTTTTTTTTTTTAATTTTGAGATAAGTTCTTAGTAAAGTACCCAAATAGCCTCTATCCTGTAATCCTCTTGCTTCATGCCCTTAGACAGTTGTGTTTACCTTACCAGATGTGAGTGGGCATTTTTACTTTATTCTCTTCTATATTCATTTCCTTCACTCCCCACAGGAAGCAACCACTGCAATTTATTTAATGTGTTAAAATGTTCTAAGTGTTCTGCTTTATCTACATATATTTTAGAATTTACATAAATGCTACTGTATTACATATTTAATATAAGATCCATCACACCAATCCATCACATTACCATGTGCACACTGAAGTTCATTACTTCAAGTTGCCTGACAGATGGTACTCTGTGGTATAAATCTATCATATTTTACTTATCTCTGGGGAAAAGGTATGAACAACAAAATTGTTTTTCACAAGCACAAATAACAAGGTACTGAACAACCCTGGATGGACCCATGTGGGAATTTTTTTCAGGTAAATACCCAGGGAAACTGCTGGGTCACCGAGCATATATAATCTATAGTCTCATTAAGTACCACCCTCCACAATGGTCAGCCTAGTCTATCCCTCCACCAGTCAAACTAGCTTCTGAGTAGTCAGTATGTATCAGGCACATATGCTATTGCACCAGATCTTTTTATCTCATATCTCCTTACCCTCTTCAGTTGGTTTTTGCCCCTTCAGCTGTTCACAGCAGTCAGGATGTCAAGTAGGACCTCCTGCCTTACTTTTCCCTGACCATTAACTTCCCCATACTATTCCAATGGTGCCTTTAGCTCCCCAAACATCTATGAAGCTTACAAAAACAAAATTAAACAATAAATGTTATTTTTACAAGGTTTGATTCCTGGATGTGGTGATGCATACCTATAATCCCAACACTCTGGAGGCTGAGGCAGGAAGATCAGAAGTCTGATCCCCCCTGGACAACTAAGTGACTCAGTGAGACCTTCTCAAAAAATATAAAATAAGTGGTAGGATATAGCTCAGTGTGAAGGCAGCTGGTTCAATCCCAGTACCACACACAGAGTTTAATTCCAAAAAAGTAATTTTTTCCTGTTATACCACTCTTTCAAAGTTATTAATATGCTTCTCTGAGGATTCTACAGTTCATGTTTTTTTACATTTTGACAGTCTCAGAGGAATAACTTCATTTATTAGAACTTTCTTTTTTATAAAAATAAAAGGAGCTAGATTTGAACCACTGTTTTCAATCTATCTTCTAGAATCCAAATGGCTCCCATGAGATTATTCTGAGACTGCATCCAGACAAAAGCAGGCATCCATGTTTCTTCAATCAGTACAACATAACAAATATGTTATTATTTATAAATTTTGTTTTCTTCTATAATTATTTTGGAGACTTGGTTCTATTTAAGAAAAATATTCCAACATTATCAGTTGAATATGATGTTACAATAATGCATCTGGCAATATAAAATTTTTAAATATATATTTTAACTAGAAATTGCATTTGTAAGAATTTATCCCACAGACCCCCATATATATGTTCAATACATATATATATATATAAAGATGTTCATTACAGCATTGATTATAAAGGCAAAATATTGAAAATACGACAGGCACGGTAGTCACATCTATAATTGTAGCACTCTGGAAAGCTGAGGCACGAGAATCCAAGTTCAAGCCCAGCCTAAGTCACTTAGTGAGACTCTGTCTCAAAATATTTTTTAAAAAATTAGTCAGAGAGGGCCGGGGAGTTAGCTCAGTGGTTCCGGCGCCTGTCTTGCAAGCGCAAGGGCCCGGGTTTGATTCCCCAGTAACCACATAACAATACTGGGTGTGGAGACCCACACCCAGCAGCAACCAGTACCACATACCACAGTGCTGGGAGTGGTGGCTCACGCCTGTAATCCCAGCGCTCGGGAGGCAGAGGCAGGAGAATTGTGATGTGAGTTTGAGGCTGAGCTCAGGGCCAGCCTGAACCACAAAGCGAGACCTTGTCTCAAAAAACCTAAAAAAAACCCCAAAAAACAAAAACAAAAACAAAAAAATTAGTCAGAGATATAGCTCAATAGAAAGGCTCCAGGTTCAGCTCCCAACACTGTCAAAAATAAAAACAAAAAAAAAAATTAATAGTAAGCTGCATTTCTAAATCATAACATAGCTATACAAAGGAACAGTACAGAGACTCTAAAAACAAAAGGCAGTTCCAAGATACATTAGGTAAGAAACAAACCAAGATGTAAAATAACAGGTGTGTGCCACCACACTCAGCACACACGCTATTTCTTAAATGATACATAGGAAACTAAATATTCTGATTACCTCTAAAGAGGGCAGTCAGGTAGCTGGAAGACAATAGCCAAGAGCTTTATTTTTGCTCTATAATCTTTTCATCTTTTAAATTTCATACCACTGAATGTACCACTAAAATTTCTAACTTATTAAACAGTCTCACAAACTACATTATTTTTTGCTAGGTTCTTCTTCTCCTCACATTCTGATTGTAACAAGTAGGCTTCCAATTTGTATTGGTTTTTCTTTTTTTTTTTTTTGAGACAGGGTCTCGCTTTTGTGGTTCAGGCTGGCCCTAAGCTCAGCCTCAAACTCATATCACACCAATCCTCCTGCCTCTGCCTCCTGAGTGCTGGGATTACAGGCATGAGCCACCACGCCTGGCACTGTGGTATGTGGCACTAGTTGCTGCTGGGCGTGAGTCTCCACACCCAGTGTGGTATGTGGTTAACTGGGGGATCGAACACAGACCCTGGCGCTTGCAAGACAGGCACCGGAACCACTGAGTTAACTCCCTGGCCCGCAAAACCTTGTTTTAAAAAGGCCTACAATATAGCTAAACTAAACCAAACAACAAAAAGCATTTCCAACTACCTAAGTGTAGTCCTTTCTTACCTTCCCTCTAACTTTCCAACTAAAACTTTTTTCCTGTGAAATAAATACTTAGGCTCTAGTTCCAACAAAATACCTATTCTTTTGTTGTTGTTGTTTTTTGTTTGTTTATTCGTTTTTGAGACAGGCTCTCCCTCTGTAGTTCAGGGTGACCCTCAACTCACTAGGTAGCCCAGACAAGCCTGGTACTCATGGCAATCCTCTTGCCTTTGCTTCCTGAATGCTGTGATTACAGGCGTGTGCCACTATGCCCAGCAAATATCTATCCTTGCTGGGAATTTAACTCAGTGGTTCCAGCATCTGCTTTGCAAGCAAAGGTCCCCAGTTTGATCCCTGTAACCACATACCTCTATGTTGGGCGTGTTGACTCACGCCTATCAACAATCAGTACCACACACCACAATGCTGGGCATGGTGGCTCATGTTGTAATCCCAGCACTAAGGAGGCAGAGGCAGGAGGACTGCTGTTAGTTTGAAGCTACATGGGTTATACAGTGAGCTCAGGACCAGCCTGAACTACAAAAGCGAGACCTTGTCTCAAAATAAAAAAAAAAAAAAGAAAATATAGAAATTGCTTCTCTGAAATTAACATATTACACTAAGAAATCACTTATTTTATTTAAAACTATTTTAGTATCAAGTAAGATAAGGGATTTAACTAGATTAAACGGCTACAATATTACTGGACAATATAATTTTGCCAGTATTTTTCTTCCTTCTATCAACAATGCTTCCTATTCTATGCTTTCTCTCATGAGCCATTCCTGTCCTTCTTTTAAGTATAACTTACATGTACCTTACATGTCCTTGTAAGTGTACTACCATTATAACCTGTACCTTTGTATTTTCCAAAGCTCTTCTTTGACCACCATCTACCACCATTTCCACTCAGAAGCAAATTCCAACAATCTACATGACATCTTTGTTGAGATGTTATGCTAATGCTTCAAATATAAGATAAAAAATAACTTGAGTTCTTATTCTGTAATATTTTAACTAAATGCTCGTACTATGTCATACAAGTTTTTGGTTAAAGTACTACAGACTAAGAATTTAAGTTCACTTTTCTACTTTTTGTTTGATCTGACTAAATCATAATATGTAGAAATGATACATTTCTAATATACAACTAGTACCAATACAATTATTACTTGTTTTGTTTTTTTGAGACAAGGCCTCACTATGTTTTTTGGGCTGTCCTTGTTCTCACTATATAACCCAGGCTGGTCTTGAACTCATGACAATCTTCCCAAGTGCTGGGATTACAGGTGTGTGCCACCACATCTGGTTTCTCACTTTTTGCACATTTAAAAATTATTCAACACGAAAAGCTAAACAATCGTATTTTAAAATGTTTACATTCTAATCTCTTCTAGCAAATATTTATTTAGGACTGGAGATATAGCTCAAAACAAAAGTGCTTGTCTATAATACATAAGGCCCTAGGTTCAATCCACAGCACTGCAAAAATAAAATAAAATAGGGCCAGGGATTTAGCTCAGTGGTTCTAGTGCATGCCTTGCAAGTGCAAGGTCTGATATTTGATCCCCAGTACAAAAAAAAAAAAAAAAAAAAAAAAACAACTCCAGAACAAAAGTAAAATAAAATATATACAAAAATTGTTAAAATTCTTTATTATCATGTTGTAACTCTGGAATTATTTATTTAGTTAGTTAGTTTTTAGTATTCTGAGACAAGGTCTTGCTTTATAGTTCAGGCTGGTCCTGAACTCAGACTCAAACTCAACAATCCTCCTGCTTCTGCCTCCCAAGTGCTGGGATTCCAGGCATGAGCCACCACACTGGCATTGTGGTATTTGGTACTGATTGCTGGTGGCATGAATCACCATGCCCACTACTGTTTTATGTTGAACTCAGGACTTTGCGCTTGCAAGGCAGGTGCTGGAACCACTGAGCTCCCTGGACCTGGAATTATTTATTTTTACAGAATAAAGAAGTGAAATGCTACCTTGAAAAAATGCAGTGTTTGTTTCCTGTACTTATAGCTGTCTGCTCTGGAGCCTTAGACCAGCACTAAGTAGAGACCTAATGACATTTAACAAACATTAATTGGATTTGCCTTTGTTCAACTTTTCCTTTAGCAAACTATAATTGCTTATCACAGTGCTAGTGTGAGAACCAACTATAACTATGAGTATTCTAAAAAGTTTTCATTGGTACTTCTCTACATCTTGGCAAAATTCCCACCTTCCTAGGGTGTCCTTCCTTCCTTCTTCTCAAGATCAGGACAGAGGCTTTAGAAGTCTACATGAGTCCCAAAATACTACTTACTGCCTCGGCCTCTTTGGAAGCCACTGACCCTCCTGCTCAATCTCAGTCTTCAAGTGGAAATGCAAACTTACCATAACTGGCATATATCAAATGGTAAACCTACAAAGTAGGTTTTAAACCAAAGGAGTCTTCACTGGTTTAACTCCATGCTCTTAAATAAAACCAGTATTGTTTAAGAATTGCCAAGTATCATTATGTTGACATATACTGCAAACTGTGCTGTTGTTATTATCTAGCCAGAAAGCCTTAAAAATCCTTGGGCCTTTTCCTAAGGTTTAATTATCAATGCCATCTGATGCAGAATCTACCTTAGAATGTTATACACAAAGATTAAAAATTAAATTTAAAGTTTCCATGGATGTGGCTACATCAAAGATTATGTTCAAGGGACAAAAGCAATATGGAAGAAATTGCTAATGGAAGAAATATATTTTATAAGTCAATGATTTGTGTTGGGGGTCAGCTTGATAATAATAAACATTTACTGATTATCTATAATGTGCCAGCATTACATTTTACAAGACCCACTAAAAGGAGGCCACATATCTACTGAACAAATCTAGCAGATTGCCTAGACAAACAGAGATGATTAAAATATACTACCCCAAAGATAAAAGAAATTCTCACTCAGTGATTTCTAGGATACCCCAAAATAACCTATATAATAAAATTTATAAAGCATTACAAGGGCCGGAGATTTGGCTCAGTGGTTCTGGTGTCTGCCAGGCAAATGCAAGAGCTGGAGTTTGAGCTTCAGTACCAAAAAGAAAAAAGAACTGCCAGTGAAGTAGCTCAGTGGTGCTATGCCTGTGTTGCAAGCAAAAATTTCCAAGTTTGATTCCCAATATGAAAAAAGGAAATAAAAAAGGGACTGTAAGCCACAAGCCATTACAATAACTCTAAGGCAGTATACCAGTGAAATAATTTAGAATTAGCTGTTCAGATTAATGAGTATATTAAAACTAGAAATAATGCTTTTTAGCTATCATCATCATCAAACTATGTGAGTTATCATTATCAAGAATATGAAGAAAAAATGGCTGGGCATAATGATTTATGCTGTAATCCCAACCCTAACCTGGGCTAAGGCAAAGGGGTTGTCATTAGTTTAAGGCCAGCCTCGGCTACATCGTCAACTCAAGGACAGCCTAAACTAACAGCGAGACCCTCTCTCAACAAACAAACAAAATAATGAGCTATAAACAAACCCTTCAGCTCATCTCTTGATGACTGTTCTAACCATGCTGCAGTAAGGTCTTAGTTGACCAAGCAGAAATGGAGAACAGGGCCGGGGAGTTAGCTCAGTGGTTCCGGCGCCTGTCTTGCAAGCGCAAGGGCCCGGGTTCGATTCCCCGGTAACCACATAACAATACTGGGTGTGGAGAACCACACCCAGCAGCAACCAGTACCACATACCACAGTGCTGGGCGTGGTGGCTCACGCCTGTAATCCCAGCACTCGGGAGGCAGAGGCAGGAGGATTGTGATGTGAGTTTGAGGCTGAGCTCAGGGCCAGCCTGAACCACAAAGCGAGACCCTGTCTCAAAAAACCTTAAAAAAAAAAAAAAAAAAGAAATGGAGAACAGGTCCCAAATGCCAAATGTGAGTTCATTATTCAAAGCAACCCAACTGAGGTATTAAAATCAGAACATATTTATTAACTACAAGGAAAAATAATGCTGATCCCTCTTTCAAAAGAAATCCCATTCCATCTCACTCCAGAAATTATCAATAATCAACCAAATGACAAATGCTGGTGGGGCTGTGGGGAAAAAGGAACCCTTCTCCACTGTTTGTGGCAGTGTGGACTGGTGCAATCACTGTGGAAAGCAGTGTGGTGATTCCTCAAAAAGCTAAAACTACAAGTTCCATTTGACCCAGCTATTCCCGTTCTGGCTATCTTCCCAAAAGAATTAAAAGCATCATACAACAGCAATATACGCACGCTCATGTTTATAGCAACACAGTTTATAAGAAGTAAATCTGGGGACAGCCTAAATGCTTATCAAACAGTGATTGGATAAAGAAAATGTGGGAGGTTTTTTTTTTTTAATAAAAGGGAGTACTACCACTCAGTCATGATGAAAGATGAACGAGTCATTTATAGCTAAATTGTTGCAGTTTGAAACTATATTTTAAGTAAAATAAATAGAACAATAAACACTAAATTGTTTCTCTGGTGAGAAACTAAAAGTGTAAGTGAGGACAAAATGTGTAAACAGAGATTGTGAATTAGGGAGAAAATGTTCAAAGGGGAAGGAGAACAGGGGATTAGAAAAATAAAAGAAGAGTAAGATAAAATGAAAAAATTATGAAAAAAATTAGAAACAAAGCTTTTATAGAGAGGGGTGGAGAGATTAAAGGAGGGAAGGAGATTGGGAAAAAAATAAGACCCAAGGTACACCACATACAGGTACAAATTCCCAAATTCCCATGTGATCACAATGTACACCTAAACCACCAATAAACTTAATGAATAATTTAAAAAATTCAATTTTACTAAAAA
>PVIR01024055.1:0-26362 GCA_004026965.1 Petromus typicus | reverse complement strand
AAGGTGAAAGGGGACAATGTGGAGATTGTAACAAAAAAGTAAGGAAACAAATTTTATATATATGGGGGGGTGGTAGGGTGGGTGGGGCTATGGGAAAAAATGAGAATTAAGTTGTGTCTTATACTGGTACAAATCCCCATTATGGAGTGCAATCATGATGTGTATATTTAATGTACCAATAAAGATAATTTTTAAAAAATCATAGATGTAATGGCAGAAAACATCAGAGAAAAAGGAAAAACATTTGACATACAGATAAATGAAGCTTATAGAACGCCATGGGGCCATGATATATATAAAAAAAAAATCTTCCCAGAGGCATATAATCAAGATTGCAGAGACCCAACAGAAGGACAAAATATTGAAAGCAGACAGAGAAAAGAAACAAATCACATACCAAGGAAAGCTCATCAGAATTAGAGCAGACTTCTCAACACACTCAAGTCAAGGAGAGCCTGAAGTGAAGTATTTCAAAGCCAAAAAGAAAACAACCTGCAACCTAGATTTGTATTTCCTACAAAAATATGCTTCAAAATCTATGGGAAAATAAGATCCTTCCATTACAAAGAACACCTGAGAAAATTCATGAATACAAAACCTGCAGTCCAAAAAATTCTAAAGAATAGAAAAAGAAGATAATGAATGTGACAATCTGATGAGACCCAGCAGAGTGAACTCAGTGAGCAAGGTAAGAAACTGAATGGAAAAGTGGAAAGCAAAGAATAAAAGAGCAAGAACAGGAAAACATCATTACAGGGCTAAATCAGTACATATCAGATATAACCATTCATGTCAATGGCTTCAATGTGCCAATTGAAAGACATAGACTGACAGAATGGATTAAAAGCAAGATCCAACAATATGCTCCATACAAGAAACACACCTAATTCAGAAAGAAATCCATAGATTGAAAGTAAAAGGATGAAAACAATTCTCCATGATGTAGAAAACTACAAAAAAACATGAGTGGCTATCTTATTTGCAGACAAAGTAGATTTCAAGCCAAAACTTATTAAGAGAGACAAACAAGGATACTACATCCTCATAAGAGGAAAAATCCAATAGGAAAAGATGATATTCATAAATATTTATGCATGAAATTATAGTGTACCCAACTATATAAAACAAATATTAATGGACATGAAAAGTCAGATAAACACTAATATAATAGTAGTAGGGAATCTCAGTGTCCCACTGTCACAAATAGATAGAACAACTGTACAAAGAAATTAATAATGAAATCATTGAACTGAACCAAACATTTGAACGAATGGTCTTAATAGATATCTAAGAGTGTTTTACCCTACAAAGTCAGAATATGCATTATTCCCAGCTGCTTACAGATCATTCTCTAAAACAGACCACATGCTAGGTTATAGAGCATGTTTAAGTAAATCACAGGAATTGAAGTTATCTCATCTATACTGTCAGAACATAATGCCTTGAAATTGGAGATCAATAGCAATAGAAATTGTAAGAACCTCACAAACACATGGAAATTGAACAACATTCTTCTGAGCAACTAATTGGTCACAGAATAAATTAAAGAAGAGATGAATAGTTTCTACAATTGAATGATAATGCAAATACAACATATAGGAACTTATGGAACATGATGAAAACAGTGCTACATGGTAAATTCATAGCAGTGAATGCACATACTAGGAAAAAAGAGCAAGCTCAAATAAATAACCTAATTCTGGGCCTGGGAATTAGCTCAGTGGTTCCGGCGCCTGGTGCAAGGGCTCAGGTTCAGCCCTGGTAACCACATACAACAATGCTGGGTGTGATGACTCATGCCCACCAGCAATCAGTACCACATACCACAGTGCCAGGCATGGTGGCTTACTCCTGTAATCCCAGCACTCAGGAGACAGAAGAAGGAGTATTGTTGTGAATTCAAGGTTTGCCTGAGCTACATAGTGAGTTCAGGGCCAGGCTGAACTACAAACCAATAGCCTATCTCAAAAAAAAAAAAAGCTAATTCTAAACCTCAAACTACTAGAAGAGGAGCAAGATAAACCCAAATTTTGTATAAGAGACAGGAAATTGTAAGGATTAAAGTAGAAACTTATGCAATGGAAACTAAGGGAATAATTCAGAAAAACAGTGAATCAGAGAGTTGGTTTTGTGAAAGAATAAATAAAATTAACAAACACTTGGCCAAACTTATTAAACAAAGGGAGGAAACAGCTCAAATCCATGCAATCAGGAAGGAAAGGGGTGAAATAACCACAGATCCAGCAGAAATTCAAAGGCTAATAAATACCCACTTTGAGAATTTGTACTCCAGTAAGATGGAAAGCAGAAGGAATGGATAGATTATGAAATACATATGAAATTCCAAAGCTGGACCAAGAAGATATAAAAATGCTAAATACCCCAATATCAATATGTGAAACTGAAAATGTAATTAAAAACCTACCAACAAAGAAAAGTCTAGGTCTTGATGTCTTTACTGCTGAATTCTACAAGACTTTCAAAGAAGAGCTAATGCCACTCCTCCTCCAAATATACATAAAATCCAAAGGGAAGCAATACTTCCAAATGCATTCCTTGAAACAACCATTACCTTGATTCCAAAAGCAGAGAAAGACTCAAGCAAAAAAGAGAACTACAGGTCAATCTCCCTAATGAAAACATTGATGCAAAATCTTCAATAAGACACTGACAAGCAGAATACAGGAGATAATCAAGAAGATCATACAACCTGACCAAGTTGGATTCATGCCAAGAATGCAAGGCTGGTTCAACGTGTGTAAATCAATAAATGTAATATACTAAATTAAGAAAGTGAAGGACAAAAACCAAATGGTCATCTCAATAGATGCAGAAAATGCACTTGACAAAATCCAACATCTATTCATGATTAAAACTCTACAGAAAATTTGAATAAATGGTCTTTTTTATCAACTCGATAAAAGCTCTTTATGAGAAACCAACAGCCAGCATCATACTCAATGATGAAAAACTGAAACCTTTCATACTAAGATCAAGATGTTCATTCTCACCATTCCTGTTCAGTAGAGTTTTGAATACATTAGCTATAGCAATTGAACAAGAGAAAGAAATAAAAGGAATAAATCTAGGAAAGGAAGAAGTTAAACTGTCATTATTTCCTGATGACATGATTCTATATATAGAAGATCATAATAATTCAGCCAAAAGACTACTAGACTTAATTGTGAGATTTAGTAGCATAGCTAGATACAAGGTCAATCCTCAAATATGAATAGCCTTGGTATATATGAACAACAGACTCATTGACAAAGAAATTGGAGAATCAATTCCTTTCATAGTAGCACCCCCCCCAAAAAAAAAAAAAAAAAAGAGAAAGAAATCTAGGAATCCATCTAACAGTGGAGGTGAAAGATATCTACTATGAAAACTACTATATTCTGAAAAGGGAGATTGAAGAGGATATCAGAAAATGGAAAGACATCCCTTGATCCTAGTTAGGAAGAACCAATAGCATCAAAATAGCCATACTGCCAGCACTACTATAGAGATTCAATGCGATCCTGATTGAAATCCCAACAGCATTATTTCACAGAGCCAGCCAAAATAATCCAAAAATTCACCTGTAATCCCAAGATACCTAGAATAGCAAAAGCAATTCTGGTCAACAAGGACATGGCAGGGGGTATATCACAATCTCTATCTATACTACAAAACCACTGCTATAAAAACAGCATGGCAGTGGCTAAGAAACAGATGTGATGATCAGTGGAACAGACTAGAAGATGCAAAAACAACCCCAGATATACTGAGCCACTTCACTTTGACAAAGGAGCCAAACACCCTCCATAGAAAAATAGCTTCGTTAACAAATGGTTCTTGAAAAACTTTATTTCAACCTGCCAAAGATTAAAGGTAGATCTATCTCTTTATCCACACACTAAACTAAAGTCAAACTAGATTAGAGTCATATATATTAAAACAGAAACACTAAACCTGCTGAAAACAGGTTAGGTAGAACTCTTAGAGACATTGGCATAGGTTAAGTCTTTATAAATAAACCTCAGCTGCATGGAAACTGACAAGGAATCAACAACCGGGATCTTATATTATTAAAAAGCTTCTGCACAGCAAGAGAAACTATCAATAGAGAAAAAAGACAACCTACAATATGGTGAAGAATTTTTACCAGCTGTTTCTCAAAGGACTACTATCTAGAATATATAAAGAACTTAAAAAACTAGCTCCCCCAAGTTCAAAGACCCAATTCAAAAATTGGCATCTGAAATCAACAGATATATTTCTAGTGAAAAATAATGACAGCTAAGAAACATATGAAAAAGTGTTCAGCATCACTAGTCACTTGAGAGATACAGATGAAAACAACAGTGAGATATCAGGCCATTTTACAAAGAATGACTGCTATGCACAAACCAACCAACAACAAATGCTAGAAATGTTGTGTGGAGAAAGGAACCCTTTGCACTGTTGGTGGGAATGTAGACTGGTGCAACCATTATGAAGATCAGTGTGGACATTCTTTAGAAAACTGGGACTCAAGGTCCAATTTGACCTGGTTATTCCCCTGCTGGATAGCTACATGAAAGATTTGAAAGAATCATATCACAGTGACATATGTGCACCCATGTTTATAGCAGCTCAGGTTGCGATAGTTAAATCTTGGAAACAGCCCAAATGCCCATCAACAGGAGAGTGGATAACGAACATGTGTTTTTTTTTTTTTTTTTTAAAAAGCTGGAGTATTACTCTGCCACAAAGAATGATAAGTTTGAGTAGTTTATGCTCAAGTGGATGTACCTTGAGAACATACTCATATATGAGATAAATAGAATAGACATATTCGTAAATACCTCATCTTTTCTCTAATATGAAAAACTGAAGTTGTAAATGAATACCAAAGTGTATGATAGGTCATGTGAAAGATGGAGAAAATGTGGAAAAGGAAAAGGGAAAGGACAGGTAGGGGAAAGTGAAGAAGGGAAAGAAAAAATTTGATAGTTATAAAAAGGAAACTAAGTTTCTATGCAGGTCATGGGGTTGTAGGGAGGGCAGGGGAAAGAGGAAAAGTGAGAATCACGATGTGTCATGTAGAAATAGAAATTCTCAATGTTGAATGTGATCATAATGTATGTGTAAAATGTATCAATACAGTCAATTAAAAAGATAAGAAAATGGGGGTATACATATAGAATAGTATATAGTATAGAGTACTTACTTACCATAAGGAATGATAAAATTGAGTTATTTGTAGAAAAGTGGTTTCACTTTAAGCCCATAGTTAAGTGACATAAATCAGACACACAATCGTAAATATGGCATGATTTCTGTTATATGAGAAATGCAAAGTATAATTTACTTTTACCCAAACTACAAGTTATTTTTAAAGAGCAAAATAAAATATAAATGTTACAAAACAGGAAGATAGATCCTCTGCAAATAGGAAGGGGATCTAGAGATGGAGGGAACAGGAAGAGAAATAAGAAGGGAAAAGAATTAAGACATGTTATGCACATCTGCCATATGTCTACAATGAATGCAATCATTATGTACAGTAACCATATATCAATAAAAATAAATGTACACTTTTAATTGTGGTAACATATACATAACAAAACTTACCATTTTATTCGTTCAAGTGTTCAGCTCAGTGGCATGAAGTACAAAGTTGCCAACCATCATCATTGTCCACTTTTAGGACTTTTAATCCTCCACACAGAAACTCTGCCCTCATGAAACAGTAATTGTCCATTCCTGCCTACCCATAGTCCCTGTTAATTTCCATGACTTTGCCTGTTCTATTTCATATAAGTAGAATCATAGAGTAATTGTCCTTTTGTGTCTGGTTTATTTCACTTACAATGTTTTTAAGATTCAGATGTTTTCAGAATTTCATTCCTTCTTTGGGTTGATATTATTGAAGAGCTTGTGCTCCCATGCCACAAAATCAGCAAACTAGATCTCCTCTGCAGGCTCATCTAAGGAGTTCTCTCTGTCTAGATATTCCTCCCCTTGCTAGATTCAGCTCTGTCTCCTCTTCACGACTTTTATCACTTTGGTCATTTCCTCTAAGAAACTCTCACATGCAAGAACAGCTGGTATTCTGGTTGCATTGAAGGGTACATTTGAGGAACTGGAGGTGAATGGTTTGAGGTCAATTTATGGAGAAGGCAAAATAACCTTGAATTTAGCCACTATGCCAAGGAAGTCTTTGAAATATGGGTTCTTCCAGAAACTTAAAACATTCTGTGAAATTAAATTAAAAATATTTAAAGGTCTTTTGCAAGCTAATTAAAGAAGATATAAAATAAAGCCAAGGCAATCTTTCACAATGTTAAGAAAGTTAGTAAATATTGTTTATTTGTACTTTTTTGGTATATTCTCACAGTTCAAAATTCAAACAATGCAAAAAGTTGTAGAATAGGGTTGAGGATGTAGCACTTATCTAGCACAGGCAAGGCCCTGGGATTGGTCCCCAGTACTACAAAAGCCAAAACTAAACTACTAAACTAAACTAAACTGAACTAAACTAAACTAAACTAAACTAAACAACTAAACTAAACTGAACTGAATTGGACCAAATTTAAATACCTAAAGACACCTTAAAAATGTTTGCATTCAGTAGTCATATCCTCATCCTTGTTCTTGTCCTGTCTGATCCTTACTCTTGCCTTAGTGAGTGCCACGTGTTTAATTTTTAATTTATTCATTCAGTGTAATGTATTCTTTCAGATATGTTTTCTTGTCCTCTTTCTTACACAGAAGGTACCATGTGATATATACTATTCAGCATTTTTTCCTTCACTAAAAACAAAGTGGAAGTATTTGTAAATAAATATAAGCTCCATGACCACTTAGTCATTTATTATGGGAATGTACCACAGTCTAAAATTTAATCACCATTCTCCTACCATGCATTTGGATTGCCTTCAAATTCTTGATACTGAAAGCAATGCTGCACTAAGATAACACTGTACAAACATTATTTCCTTTATGTACAGATATACCTGTGGAATGAATTCTTTTAAGTGTGATTGGTAGGGTGGAGGGTAAATTTCTCTGTAATTTTAATAGATCTTGCCAAATTTTTCCTTGTAAGAGTTTTACCATTTTGAGCTTTATGCATCCATGTGTGAATTACCTTCTCAGCCTCGCCAAGAAACTGCATCTGTTGTCAAATTTTTGCATCTTATGAGTGAAGCAAGGCTTATTATCACAGGTTTAAAGGTCATGTGTTTTCATCTGTAAATAAGCATATCTTTTGTCCATTTCTCTATTGTCTATTTCTCTATTAATCTTTTCTATCTAGATTTCTAGAAGGTAGTTTTAAAAAGCACAAAATGGAGATTAGGGCTCTGTGGTATGTTCCAAAGAAATTCTATAAATAATATTTGTTTTTTGACTTTACTCGTGTCCTTTTTCCAAGAAAAAATGTTTTATTTCATATAGTTTTATAATTTCTTTTCAGTTGGAAGTAAAAATAAGAAAGGCCTTCCTGTGCTAGGATAATAAAGAAACACATTTACATATTCTTTTGATGCTTTAATGGTGTCAAGGACTAGGATTAATCATTTGATACGTTTGGAATTTACCTGTTTCACAGTGCAAAATGCACCCTCAGTAGTTTTTCTCAGAGAACTACCAAGACATCGTATAGTGTCAGTTCCCCTTCACTTTTCTTTTTTTTTTTTTAATTGAAATCTTTATTGGTACATTACATATATACATCATGATTGCATTCAACAATGAGAATTTGTACCAGTATATGACACAACTTAATTCTCATTTTTCCCCATAACCCTGCCCGCCCTCCCCCACCCCCATATACATAAACTTTGTTTCCATTCTTTTTGTTATAATCTCATTATTTTCCCCCCTTCACTCCATTACGCTTTGAGTGTTTTCTATTTCACAATATATAACATACATTCTAGAACTCATTTATAGCTTTGTTTTCTCATATCACAGTGACATATGTGCACCTATGTTTATAGCAGCTCAGTTTGTGATTGCTAAATCTTGGAAACAACCCAAATGTCCATCAATTGGAGAATGGATAAAAAAGCTGTGGTTCTTCTACAGAATGGAGTATTACTCTGCCATAAAAAAGGTTTGTTTTTTTTTTTTGAGACAGGGTCTCACTTTGTGGTTCAGGCTGGCCCTGAGCTCAGCCTCAAACTCACATGACAGCAATCCTCCTGCCTCTGCCTCCTGAGTGCTGGGATGACAGGCGTGAGCCACCACGCCCGGCACTGTGGTATGTGGTACTGGTTGCTGCTGGGCGTGAGTCTCCATACCCAGTATTGTTATGTGGTTACCGGGGATCGAACCCAGGCCCTTGCACTTGTAAGACAGGCGCTGGAACCGCTGAGCTATATCCCCGGCCCAGCCTCTTCACTTTTCTTGTTTAGAGTTTTTCCCTGTTCTTTCTCCATGTAACCTTTAGAATCAGTTTGGAAACATCAAGCATTTATCAGCATTTTATGAGGATCATATTTAACGTATAACTATTTTAGGGCAGTTGATATATTTTTGGTGCCGATACTCTCTTTCCAAGATCATGGTATATCTTTCCATTTTTCAAGTCTATTTATGTCTTTAAATATTTCAAAATCTTTGTCGTAAAGATTTTTCACATTTCTTAAATTTACCTGCAGGTGTTTGATCTTGCTTGCTGGTGTTGTATACAGGGTTTTCTCTTGCATTATGTTAGTTCTTGGTTATTGTTGTATCTGGGAGGACTGGTGGTTCCCTATATTAATGCTTATGCTCCACTTCCTTTGTATTTATTTTCTAGTAGATTCTCTTAGGTTATCCAGGTACACAATCATATCAATCACAGATATGGACCATTTTGCACTTCTTTTGTTGTGTTTTTGTTGCACTTCTCCCTACCAATTTTATTGTTTAAAAAGTCACATAAAATCATGTGGATAATTTTAGTCTTTATAAGTATGATAATGCCTCCAATTAAATTATGACTTAGAAACTTCCAGTTTCACAGTGTTTTCATAGTAATGCTGCTGTGAGACTCTGAATGACAGACTTGACGTGCCGTGCTGGTCGGTATAGCTTTAGAGTTAGTTGTTAGGTTTGAAGGTTCACTTAGAGTATTTGGGAGTTTTGGGCCACTGAGAGGGTAGATGAATATCAGAAACATTAACTTGCTGCAGATATGATTTTGGAGCCCTGCCTACACAGGCGAGGGCAGTTATAGTGTTCTTAAAGTTATATTTCATTCTAACTGACTACTACTGTTTGTGTTTCCTGATACATATAATTCCTCATTCTTCCCTCCTTTTTGCTTTTTCCTCTTTCTCCCTTCCCTTCCTCCTACTCTTTTCCTCTTATGAGATTAAGGAGATTTTCTTCCAGAAAATGGGTTTAAATAATGCCATTTCAAAAATAATTAAAGGAGAAGCCTGTGGCAGACCAAGGAGAACCCAGAGATAGTGGACAAAAATTTGTTCTAATACTACAAATCTGAGCATTTGCCTTTCATAGAGATACTGTGGTATCTAGTAAGTGACCTGTGAAGGAGAACCTTTCATTGTTGATCTCTGTCAAAAAGTTAGTCTTCCTTTGAGAAAATCTGAACACAGTGAGCTTCCAGGGAAACTACTGAGAACATGGAGGTTAGAGGACCTGGGAGGAAGCCAGTGAGCACAAGGTGATGGTGATTAATTAGTGACAGATTTTTTTTAAGGAGGCATGAGAAGGATTTATTAAAGGTAAATATAGGACACACTCAAGAGTGGAGTGCAGATGTTCAAAGAAATAAGGCACAATATAGTTGGGAAACAAGTCTGTAATGGGTTTGTGGTGGTGGGAGTCTGCGGAAATTAATAATTTATAGTCTTCGTCTCTCCTCTCATCCTTTGGACTCTTACTGGCTAAAAACCTATAGTGTTCACTAACAGAAAAAGATATTCAGAGCAGCTTACAAGTAGAGGCCTTAAACTGTGATAGCATAAAGGTTATATATGATTGGGTCACTGTGTGTGTTTCTGATTAGTTTTCAGGTATATGTTCTATTTTAGTTGATATATAGATAAATAGACACTTGTGATAAAGCCCAAATACCTTTGTTGATAGGAGTAACAAGATGAGAATAAAGATGTCTTTGCAGTTGGTAACATACCCATTCAGCTTGGCACCTGATTGAGGTAATATGGAAAGACTGGCTGTATAAATGCAGTGCCTGTTGTTTGTCCACAATAATTTAAGCATTTTTCCTTGATTAAAGGAAATTTATACAGCTTGAAAAGTGTTAACAGCTATGACATTGTGTTATGAGTAATCTAAAACAATCATTAAGATATATTTCCATTGGCTATAATTCAGAGGTTAAATTTTCTTTTTCTTTTTCTTTTTTTAAAATTATAATATTAGGGATCGAACTCAGGCCCTTGTGCTTCCAAGGAAGGCATGTTTCCACTTGAGCTAAATCCCCAGGTTTAAATAATCTTTTCCATCTAGATTGGAATAATGGAATATTGAGGTGCTCTTGGTTAAATTTACAAAACTAGATTAAACAGCAAAGACTCTATATTTTTCTAGGATAATTTCTTGTGTTTTTCATTGTTAGGTTTTTGGTTGTTTAAAATAATCAGTTTTAAGTATTAATTATTTAAGGGTTGGCTTATACAGTGATAAACAGTTTGGTAGAGCACACTTAAGGTATGCCATTGGCAAAAATGCAGTACTTTAAGTGCTCTTTGTACAACTTCAGAGATGAGAGAGAGAGAGAGAGAGAGAGAGAGAGAGAGCGCATTTGCAATTACTATATCATCTCTACATAGAATAAAATCTCATCCCAGTGAGGACTGGTTTAGGGCCAGAAGTGTATAGACCCTACAGAAAGAGACCCACAGATCTCAGGAAACACATGAAGAGAAAGATGAATAGGGTAAAGGTAGAGACAATTTTTTCATATGTACTTGCTTACAGTTGGGAGGACTAAAAGTCTTGTAAAATAGGAATAGTAATATGAAGTAATAGATAAGTGATGTATATGAAGAACTTAGCCCCATATCTGAACTATATCAACTACTCTCTAAGTGGTCATTAGCACTAGTATTATAGCATCTGCAGTTATAATAAAATTGATTATTTTTTCTCAGTTATCTAAATAGGTTTCTAAAATTTCTACAGGATTTTAGAAAAATTTCCATTAGAAACTTCTGGTATCAGTTGAGTGACTTCTGCTTTTTTTGTATCCCTTGACTTGCTCTTGTCTGTGTATTAATATTGTGTGGGCCTACATGAAAGGAAGGAATGAAACTGCTTTTATTTATTTTTTTTGTGGCTATGAAATCTATAGATTATAGTCTTGTTTTTGAGGAGAATTTTAGACTATGACAATTCTAGAAACAGAAGAATCCCTTATAGAGTTCATGTTATGAACTCTTAAATATTGTCTTTCTATTAAATATTTTCTTTCTCAATGTGTTATGTTTTGCTGACTTGGCATCTGTTTTCTCTCTTCAAGTTCTATGTAGCTGAGGACTCTTCTGGATTGGTTAGGGCATTTTCTTCTCTGAAGAGGTGATAGTTGAATTTAATTCTAAGGCATGGTTATATAATCTATAAATCATTTTTTCCTCACTCATTTTGTGATCCTTCCATTTGCTTGGTTTTTTCCCTGGTTCTGTTCATCTGAAATCTATGTTTGTTAATTTTCTTTTTGTCACAATAACAGAAGCCATAAAGAGCACTTTTTTTGGGGGTGATTATTTTACTGGGAGATCCTTCAGATTGATCTAATCAGCACTGGACAGAAAGAAGCAAAACTTTCCCAATGTTTCTATTTGTACCATATAAATTAAATTGGAAATCACTAGACACATGTAAATGCATTCTCTTATCTCACTGGCTTTTAACAAAATTTACAACATATAACATCTGTTCTCTTTGTCTCATTAAATCAAATTTACTCTCTTTTATCTTCAAGCTTATCAGAAGAAAGTAGAGGGAAAGTAAGAAGCAATTAAGATACTTCAAGCTTCCTGCCTCAAGGCTAGTCAGACGTATATTCTAGGCTTTTGTAATAATACCTTGCAGTTTTGTGACTACAAACCTTTTATTATATGCCTTCAGTCATTTGTAATATATTTATATTGTATTTCATTTATTAAAAAGGTTAAGGAGCTAATTTGCCTCAGGTAATTTCTTAACAACAAAAAGAAATCTTCCTACTTTTAAATGTTGTTATTATCTTCTCACATAGTTTAGAGATGTTTTTATGAGTGTTAGATGACCTTGATGGCAGCGGAACCAACAATGGTAACAAAATTTATCTCAATAAATTATGAATTTTTGACAGAAGTCACTCAATTAAAAAATAAACAAGGCTAACATTTTACTGTGCTTTACATGCTGCTGTAAGTGCTTTATATACTTTAACACTTAATTGTGCCCTTGTAATGATACATTTACGTCTTCAATTTTCTCAGAAACAGGCTCAGATTAAATGGGTCATCAAGATCTTATTGGCATCAAGTCCAGGAGCTGTCATGTGAATTCATGTCTAGTTTTCCATTGCACTTTTTTCAAGTTCGCAAATCAACCTGTGTAAAATATTGCAGATTAGAATGATTTTGATATTGAAATCAAACTATTGTTAGCTTGAACTATAATGGCTTTCATGGTCTTCTCATGAATGTATGCCAAAGGAAGCTTTCTATGAAGTTGCTATTAAACATAATCCTTTGTGAAGACTGAGATCCTAATGATTTCAGATAAATGGATCCTAATGAAATGAAAATCTTCACTAAACAGCTGCAGGGTGAAGGGAGAGACAGTGTTTATCTTGTTTGCCCATCTGTCCCTATGGCCTAGCATTAGACTTGGTACATAGTAAATGCTTATAAAAATGCTCATAGAATTAAATTGAAAACCAATTTAGCCTATTGATATATGGTTTATACTTTAAAATATCACTTTTGTGCTTTGATAAAATTAATACTTGATCACTGTGCAGAATTTAAGCAATAATTTAAGCAATGCAGAAAGGAAAAGAAACCACCCAAATCATACAATTTAAAAACAATGGATACTGATGTTAGAAACCATTGTTCTAAATAGTATTCTGTGAACCTATATGGAATGAAAACTAAACTGATCAAGGGTACTACACAAACAGGATTAAGTATCAAATAGTATCATTATTTAAAAATAGGATTATAGTATACAGGTAATTTTTATAAATAATTTTAATTTCAAATGAATTTAACAAAAATACATTGAAATAAACTTAAATGAATTACTACAATTCAAATCAATGTCTCTTCATCACATGAGCTGTTATATTCAAATTTTCTCTATGATCCTTCTTAAATTAAGATAAAAATATGAAAAATTAAGGTTTTCTGTGTGCAGAAAGACTACACATATATGCATTTGTTTTTATAGTATTAAATTCCAGATACAGAATATGAAGACATCAGTATTTTTATTCTTATACTTTCCCTTCTCCACTTATTTTTTTTTCTAGTTTTTTGAAACAGAGTTTCATTTTGTAGTTCAGATTGGCCCTGAATTCACTATGTAGCCTGGTTAGCCTTGAACTCACGGCAGTCCTCCTGTCCCTACCTCCCGAGTCCTGGGATTATAGTGTGAGACACCACTCCTGGCTTAATCTATTTTTAAAATTTATTTTATTGGTACATTTTATATACACATCACATACTGGTACAAATCCACTTAATCTTATTATGTCATTATTTTTAGTTAATGTTTATATCTGTTTTATTATATTTTAATCATTCATAGTGTTCTAGAACTGATATATATTTAAACTAGATTTTTTTTTTTTTGAGACAAACTCTTGCTTTTGTGGTTCAGGCTGGCCCTGAGCTCAGCCTCAAACTCACATCACAGCAATCCTCCTGCCTCTGCCTCCCGAGTGCTGGGATTACAGGTGTGAACCACCACGCACGGCACTGTGGTATGTGGTACTGGTTGCTGCTGGGTGTGAGTCTCCATGCCCAGTATTGTATGTGGTTGCTGGGGAATCGAACCCGGGTCCTTACGCTTGCAAGACAGGCTCCGGAACCACTGAGCTAACTCCCCGGCCCCTAAATTAGATTTTTACCACCATTCTTTTATCTGTGTTTAACTTTTTTTTTATTGTGGTGTAGGGAGTTGAATCTAGGGCCTTGTACATACTAGGTACACATTTTACCACTGAGTTATATCCCCAACTTCTGTTCTTACTTTGTTACTTGCCTTTATTAGATAGATTATGTATTCTTGTTTTCTAAGAAAGGCTCATTTGTATTATATTTCTTTAATTTTTCATGATTGAGTATTTCTGCCTAATGCTTTTTCATGTGAACATCATAATGACTTGATACCATATTCTTCGATATACTTACCTATAGAATGTTGTAGACACATTTCCACTGTCTTATATTTGAATGTTACTGTAGGAAGACTGATCCTACCTACTTACATCTCCATCTTTTATTACTAATTTGTTTCCCCTAAGTGCATAAAAATTTTTCCCTTGTTTTAATTTCAAGGACTTAACCACAATGGGATGAGTACTGCACAACAATTTTTTCTTGACAAGTTTGCATATAAATACCACATGTTCAAGTTTTTCTTAACTTTAGAAAAATTTTCTTTTGTTATATCTTTGGATATGGTTTTGATCTCTGATGAGTTCTCTGCATTAAGGATATCTTTATCTTCCTTTTGCATTTAGTCTGTCTTTCATTTCTGTAGCTTTTCTCTGATAACTGAATTTTTTACTTGGGATCATTGTGATTATTTTATTTATCATTATATTGCCTCTTATATGAACTCAGCCTTATCCATTCTGTGCCTTTTCTCTCCATTTTGTAATGTAGTTCTCCACTGGCATCCTTTTTTGAATCATGAGAAGGCTTGATACAGATAACAATATAAGATGCTTTCAACAGTAGAGTGAAGATACTTGGAGAAATGAGGCACCCATCGGCATGATTTTGATCCTCAATTTGTTTCTTATGTCTGCAGGAAAAGAAACCACCAAACATAGGTATTCTGTGGACCTGTGGCTATGAATTAGAATTCTTTTTTCACCTCTTTGGTTTTGAGCCTCTGTTTTGTGTTAGCTATAGTTTATTTTTATTTACTTTAAAAAGGAGGTATTATATTTATGTAGCTAAACATTAAAAGAAAACTCTATGTGAAAATACATTCATCTTCCAGCTATCCACTTCTCCTCCTCTACATATGACCTACGTTATTAGTGAATGTGGTGCTTATTTGAAATTTCAAAATGTTCAAATAAAAATACAGACTTAAAAAAAAAAAACCTTTGTTGTGTGTTGCCTATATTATTTTTCTATAGTTAAATAGTTTAGTGTTATTTTAGTTTTATATTTGATAGTTTGTTATTGTGAGATGATTTCCTTTTCTTCTTAGAGAGTATATTTGCTTAGACTAATTTGCCTTTTTCTTTCTTTCCTCTTTTGCTTTTTTTTTTTGGATGTGATGTATTTACAAATTTTTTTGCTGTATTTATTGTTCTCATATTTGGACAGCCCTATTTATAACTCTTGATTTTTCTCAGATAGAATAGATAACTACCTTATAATTTCCCATCTTATGTAAGAATACTATATACTGTAAACCACAGTGGAAAGTCAGACATTTAGTGCGTAGTATCTTTGGTTACAGTCTGGAGGCATGTAGAGCTTGAGTGACACAGTTAAGGCAGTATGCATGTTAGTTGTAACCTCTGAGATTTTGATGTTATATGAAATGCTTTGAATCAGAGTTCCTCCACGTGGGTCAGTATATCTCATTCACGTTGGCTGTTGTCAAGAAGGGAGTGAGTGATATCATAGGCTTTGGTCTATTCATTGATTCAACCTGCATCTTTGGTGCCTTCTTATTTCATCTTGAGGTTAACTCTTTTTTAAAAAAAAACCCTTTTATTTCACCTCTTTCTCCTCAGCAGCCATTTGCATCATGCCACTGTTAAAAGCAGGACAAGATACCAGCTCAGTTAGATACTTTACTATCTTGTCGATGTGAACAGAAATTCCCATAATACTGATGACTTACAAATTAGGTTCACAGAGGTGGGGAAAATTTAAGTGAAAAGCCATGCCATACCACATTGGTTTTGTCTGACTCACTTTCTAGTTGCTAGAGCACAATAGATAACATCCATAATTTAAAAAAGGAAAAGTTTATTTAGACTCACAATTTGTAAAGTTTCCAGTCCATAGTCAACTGGCTCCAAGGCAGAGGAGGCTTATTTTTAGCCTGGCTCTCACAAAACACAAAGGGATCAAAGGAAGAGAGAGATATATACTCTTCAAGGCCACATCCCCAGTGAATGCCCCCTTGCCAATATCACATTAACCATAAACCCATCAGTGTTCTAGTCCATTGACAAGGATCAGCCTGCTCTGATCCATTCACCTCCTCAAAACCCTACTTATTAGTGCATGAGGCTTTGGGTGGACATCTACCTATAAAGCATAACAGCTTGTTTCAGAATTATTTCCTGAGCTCTGAATTCATAACACTGAAATATAACAGTCTCGTCAAGGTTTTGGTTTTTTTTATTTTTTTTTTCTGTTTTCCTTAAGTATTAGGGAAATGATTTTTCCAGAAATCTTCATTTCATGACGACATATTTGGATTATATAGTTCTTTGTATTCCCTACTTGCAACCAATTTTCAAACAAAGAATTTCTTTGTGATGCCAGGAAATACTAGGGGGAAAGTATTATTTTGGAATTTACTTTGGTCTGCAATTGTCCTAGAATGTTGAAATCTTTCAAATTATTTCATTTACCAATTGAACTATGTTTCTCAGTGTTATTTGTGGTCTGTCACTTCAAGGGGCTAGGGCCTAGTAGAAACTGAAACTTATGCTTGGAGGATTAAGAGAATGCCATACAGTGCCATGTCATTCCAAAGAGTTCTGTCTTGCCTAGCTGCAGAAAGGACTGCCTGAATTTGAAGCTTGACTTTTTCCCCAGTTGTGGTAACAGTTACCATATATGCCCATAGTTTACAGAGGAGCAGGCTGCTGCTGCTGCAGAGCTATTGCTAGAGTGGTTAATAAGAGGTGGTTAGAAAACAATTGCTAGCAAGTGAGAACTAAAAGCCTTGGAGAAAGGTTGTGGAGGAAGGGGGATCAGGGTGGGGTGGGTAGTGCGTCAGGCCAAGCCCCGTTGGGCTGCAGCTCCTTTGCACGTCGCTGTTCCATGCTATGTTTCTCCAACTGTGAAATTAATATTTCTATATCACAATGTCATTTCATCCCTAAAAGAAGGATTAGAATAATAACCATAAGTTAAAAAACCGACCTTAACAAATATAGTTAAGCTGGGAGCTGAATTCCATGACTCAGAAACTGGTAGTGGTTTCTGGTACTATTTAAATATTTTTGGTGTCTTGTTTCAGGAGCAGTGTTAAAGAAGTTGAATGGAATTTCTTATTCCTCTTTTCTGGTTTTGATTTTTGCTAGCAGAAGTTTGTGCATTGTTATTCAACTTGTGAGACTCTTCCCTATCTGATAAACGTGAAAGCTCCTATCACCCCTCCCCCAGATCACAGATAAACTGTGTAGCAGATACAGGGATTGTTCCACACTAATTGAACTATCCAGGTTGTGTAGCTAATAAGTGACCATTCACTACTTATCCCTTCTTCCCCAGGAAAGTAGGACGAAGATTTAAATGACAAAGAAACAGCAGATCCTATCTTTGTTATGGGGAAACAGCCTAAAGGGATGAGGTCCTACTTTTTGTCTTTCACATTACTCATCTAATGACTACTGTGGGCCATGTCTAGCTGCTCTCCAGCTCTGAAAACAGAGGGCGATGACAGCATTTCTAGCTGCAGGAAAAGCTACCTTGACTCAGTTATTTCTCTTTAATAAATGTATCTCATCTCTAAAATGGCTTGTTACAAAGGGTGAATAATAATTTGTCATCTAGACTATGATTTTATTATAAAATGAAAGGGGTGATATTAATAATTAATTCAGTGCAAATAAAGCTGTTCTGGAAAACTCCTCAGTTCTCCTATATCCTGTGCTGTGTTCACTAAGGAAACTTTTGACTGTAATTTTCCTTTGTTGAGAGTTTTGTCTAAAAAGAGGATGTGATGCTACTTTATTAACTCAACCTAGTTATTGAGAGATTTTGTCTTCATTGAAAACTGATAGTCTGGTAAGACAGTCAGTTAAGCTTGTGTTACATACAGTGATCAGTACTGTTTGAGAGGAAGCCTGGTTAGAGCACACTTGGGTCAGTACTACAATTGGAGGTGGGGAAATTTTTTCTGGAGGAAGCCATTCATTTCTGTTTCAGACGTATGCAAAAGGACGTGGAGGAGAGAATTTCTTCAGTCCAGGGTGTACACAGTCCAGAGCCAGAGAAACTATTCTACATAGAGATATATGTATATTAGGCTAAAACAGAGTGATGAGGAGACTCAAAGATTATGGTGACTGACGTGATGAGAGTTGAGAGCTCTATCCATTTTGGACTCTGTACTCATCCACGCAACTTTATTTATCACACCACTGTGAGTTTACAAGACAGATTTAGTCTTGAGTTGGAGGGACAGAGTAGCTGCAAATTGAATGAGAACTTTGGTTTAGATTAGATGAGATGTTTTTTAAACTTGTTTTTACTTTTAGGAAAGTAAGGTATCTAGTCAAGCAATAATGATTTAAAAAGCACCAAGACACTTAGGACAAATAGTTCTGACCCTAGCCCTATCTTATTCTGCTCCTTGATTCTTAATTTCTGGAAGTAATCACTTTCAACACAACACTTTCAGTCACTGCTGTTATTCATTTCCACATTCTGTTATAACCAGATTTTTCAAACTTGAGTACCTTCGATTACCTTTATTCTGAAGTAAGGAAAAATTTATGCATCTTTCATAACTACCTTTCGTTCCTTCCTCCCCCAAATATACCCAACTACCACTCTCTTTTCTATCTTCCCAATATAAATTGGAATTTGTTTTTAATGAAATCAGAATCTCATTTTTATGTCACTGTAAATAAACCTTCAGCAGTGAAAATGATATCTTCCTGTATTATTTTTTACTCTTCTAGATTCAGTTTCATTTTTCAATGTCCTTTTCACTAATTTTGCACCCACACTCCACTTTGGATATAATGATCAATATAGTCCATTGGAAAACCTGTCCTTTGTATCTGTTTTACTTTTGTGCTGTCCTTTCTAAAATCTCATCTTCCTGCTTCAGGTTGGATGGTTCACTCAACAGGCCCACTCTGCAGTCTGTCTTAGGACTGCCCTTTACAGACCTTCTGGACATGCCTGTGCATCTGGCCTCGATGAAGATCCCTAACCCGTGTATTTCTCTCCTGGTTTAGACTGCACATTTTCTGCCTCTCATAAAAGCTAAGATATCATCTAGTGATAGAAACAGGAGTTTAGCTCAGCAAATAAAATCTGAAAATAATGGCGGGAGAATACCTGAGGTCTTGCTTTCACTCTATCAGGGCTAGATTCTTCAGTGGACTAGTCATATATGTGATGGGATACTGTGATTGGATTGTGTTTTTGAAGCATTCACTCAGCATTATTCTTGGTGATAAAATGGGGGATAACACAGGAATGGGCAGTGACTCTGAGAGGCAAACTATGAAATTATACACATAAGTAAGCAGTCAGAATATGGTATGAAAGTCAAGTACAGAGTACTGTGACCACAAACTCTGGAGTAACTCTGGAGTAGGGTGAAAGATAAACATAAAGAAAGAGAGACAGAGAGAGAGGGAGAGAGAGAGAGAGAGAAAGAGGGAGAGAGAGTGAGAGAGAGACAGAGAGAGAGAGAGACAGAGAGAGAGAAATAAGAGGTCACATACTGTATGATTCCATGTATATGAAATAACTAGAATAAGTTGATCCATAGAGAGGGAAAGAAAGGCTGGTAAAGAAAAGCATAGAGTGTGAGTACTTAATGGGTATAGTACTTCCTTTTGGAGTGATGAAAATATTCTGAAACAAAATAGTTGTAGAACATTGTGAATGTACTACGAGCTAATAAACTATACACCTTAAAATGGCTGGTTTTATATTGTGTAAATTTTATCTCAATACTGAAAACATGAAAGAGTAGGCAATTCAGAAACTATTACACTGGCAGACCTGATGTCAGATACATTTTAACAGTATTTATTTTTAAAGTATTACATGTATGTAATTTTTGAATAGGTCTGCATCTGGCATAAGGCTTCATAAAGGATAACAAGTTTAAAATAGAATGCAACTGTCTTTTGCTCCCCATCTCCTAATGGTCTAGCTATCTTTCTTGGAAGGAAGCAGTTATTTTGGGTCTGTGCATAACAAGTATGCATTCTGATGTGTTCATATTTACATATATATATGCATTGTGTGTATATGTGCACATGTACATGGACATATTAAATATCCATTACATGTTATATTATATATCAAATTGTAATTGATGGGGATTATATCATGCCACCCCAAAATATGGTAGCTTAGCATTTGAGAAAGCATCAGAACCAAGAAGGTTATTTTCTGTCTTCCCCTTGCCCAAAGCAGGCTAGAAAACCTGGGAAGTCCCCTCTCTCATCTTTTCCCATCCTTCTCCCCTAAAAGCAGGCCATAAAATCCTCATTCAAGAGGAGCTCTTCTACTTGGAGAGAAAGAGCATCCTCATTACTGAAAGCACCGACACAGGAGAAACTGAGCCAGATAGTCTTTGCTAAGTTTCCCCAAGTTTGTTACTTTTAGGACATATTCTTCCATCATACTCCTCCCTGACCATCCACTCTCATTAGCCTAAGCATGAAATATGATCTTGCACCTGTTTCTTTGGGTCTTCATTCCCTATAAAGGCTCAATATCATGTAAAACTTACATGAGACAGATTTCCATTCTTTTCTCTTTTTACTTTGTTTTTTGTTAGAAGGACATTAACCATGAACCTAGAGACTGGTGAAGACATTTTTCTTCCCCCATGTAGCATGCTAAAAGCACATTTTGCATCTTCTTTCTCCACTTAATATATCTTAAAGGTTATATCACATCAGGACATAGAATATTTCTTATTTCTTTTTAACAGGCTCACAGAATTCCATTATTAGACTAAAATTTGTTAAATTATTCCCTACTGCATTGGAGTCTTGATTTACAGACTCAGTTTATTCCTGAGGGCTGGTTGTATCTCAAGTTGGTCAATTGAAGGCTCAGGCTCCTCTACACGTCCTTCAGAGTCCCTCTCCTGTATACAGACAGATCTCAGTGTTTTTAGAGAGAGACACTGGCCCAGGATCTCTCAGTTAACCCCACACAGGAAAGGGTGTTGTCATATTCCTTCCAGAACTCTTTAAGAGTAAAGTCTGCATCTGAGACCTTCTAGTAGCACAAGCAGCTGGCATTCAAGTCATAACTCAAGACTCCAAGTTGTTCTGTGTTATAACTTGAGGGTTCATTGTACTAGATATCTATCTATTTGGATGGTTATCAGTCATTTGCATTTACAAACAATGCCATAGTAAATGTTTCTATGTTATTTGTATAGGTGTGAGCATGTGATAAGGCCCTGGACTAAGCCAGTGGCAATTTGAAAGGAGGGAAAGAGGGGGGAGAGAAAGAGAGAGAGAGACAGACAGACAGACAGACACTGATATCCACAAGTTAAAGCCAGTCATTTCATGACACCCAGGAGGTAGAGAAAGCAGGAGAAGAGACAGAATTTATGAAATGTGGCAAATGATTGCACATCGTAGGAGAGGGAGAAGTTTGCAATGCTGTATGTTTCCAGTCCCTAGCCAAATGTACATACTGAACAAATATTTTCTGGATGCAACCACAAGAACAGCCTAATGTTTTCTAGTAGGAGTTGAGTTCTAGTGAATATTGTCTCGCTCTTGTTTTCATTTCCGTGACCTCTCTCCCTTGGCATTCCTACAGGACTTTGGCTTCACAGTTCACAGTCAATGAGTTTTATCGAGTGACTCATTCTATGACTCGAGTTCTTTTTGTATTTTAGATTACGAGCAGCTCAGTAGTTAATACATAATTGCAAACCTGATTGCAGCATGCCAGTGTTCTTAAGTAGAGTGAGTGTTCAATGAAGCAAAACAAGCATAATATTTAGATTTACAGCTAATTTCAAGGTTAATGATATTTAACAAAACTGAAATTTATGTAGGTAGTGCTTTTAATCAGTGGTTAGAAAATTTGTTGTTTTTCATTTGTTCCCATCATGCAATTTTTCTGCATCCTGTCTCCTTTTAGAAACTTAAATTTGTTTCTCCTAAGAATTTCCTTGAAATCTCCTTTTATACCTAATTAAACTATGATTTAAAGGCATCATAAGATTGCAATTAAGTTAGTTTTGACCCCTACACAATAAGCACTCAGAATCTCGGTTTATTCTTAATTTATAATATGATTTCATAATGTTAGTGATTGATATAATCAAATAAACATATTAACTGTGAAGTATGTTTAGGAAAATTTGACACTACAAACTTAAAAGTGCAGAGAGATTTATCTTGTGTTTATATGTGATTTTTTATACCTGGTAATCAGAAAGAAACTTGATTAGTGGTTAGTGTAAACTTGTCTGTTAGCATCTAAATGTCTCTATCTGTGTCTCTCTAGTATCATCTATCTAATTTGGCAACAAAATAAAGTGCTAAATTTCTAGTGGTGTGGTTTTCATTAACCTTACCTGGTCCTTTAGAAATTATTTGATTTAGACATGGCAGCTTAGATTCCTTATGAAAAATTATCTGCTGGCAACCTAGCAACACTGTTTGCTATGTAGGTAGAAATGTAATTCTTAGAGATTTTATAAGTAAACCTTATAGCTAGGAGCATTTCCTTTTAACTTTTTTTTTTTTTTTTTTTTTTTTTTTGAGACAGGGTCTCGCTTTGTAGTTCAGGCTGGCCCTGAGCTCAGCCTCAGACTCACATCACAGCAATCCTCCTGCCTCTGCCTCCCGAGTGCTGGCATTACAGGCACGAGCCACCATGCCTGGCACTGTGGTATGTGGTACTGACTGCTGCTGCTGCTGGGCATGAGTCGCCACGCCCAGTATTATATATGGCTGCGGGGGGGATTGAACCCTGGGCCCTTGAGCTTGCAAGACAGGCGCCGGAATCACTGAGCTAAATCCTCTGAGCTAAATCCCTGGCCCACCTTTTAACATTTGAAAAGAAAATGAGTAAAGATTTAGGGCTGCATTACTTTTTACCATATTTATTTACAAATCAAACATTTAGTGTGCCCAGAAATCTATATGAATAGCTCAGAAAGTTCTCAAGAAGTCCTCAGAAAGTCCTCTTTTCTTCCTTTTGTCCTTTAGATATCATTAAGCCACTTTATATATGTACATATATATGTATATATATAAATGTCTATCTTCTCACATACATACACACACTTTTCCCTACCAGAAGTAGAGAAGAAGCTGTTTCTCTACTGTCTCATCAACACAGGGCAATATTTCAGTTCTTTTTTGTTAACTTTCCTTATCTTGCTTATATCTTTCCTGAACTCTAGAGACCAGCTCTTTATCACTGCCCTGGTCATAGATTACTTGTCACAGAACGACATTTAATGTGGTGAGTGAAGTATTTCATATAAACATATTTCACATATAAATATACCATATATTTTCTTAGAAAACATTTCAAATATGTAAAAAATATAAATATTAAACATTTTTATACAATAGTGTACTACTGTATATACTTTATCTTTTCTCCAACATTTGCTTTAAATTCTTTTTTAGAAATGAAATGCTACATATAGATTTGAAACTACGTACGCCTTCCTCCTGGACATCATTTACCTCCCTCTTTCTGTAGCAATACCATTGCCAAACATATTTTTACTTCTATAATAGATATTATTTTCTTTTTGTTTCATTATCACTGTGTGAAGTTTTCTATGACATTTTCCCCTCAATGTCAAATAAGTGACTTCTGTCTACCATAATATATGTCACTTATTTCATTGCCCTATAGTTTCATGTGAACATATTTATAATTCATTTATCCATTCTCTTATGGATGTGCATTTACTTTGTTGCCAACTTTCTATGAGCACACACAATGCTGCCAAGAATATTTCCCAGTAACGCATCTATCTCTCTTTCGGCATACACAAGAATTCTAAGAGTCATTGCATCCATGTAGGGGGAAGAGATTGTTGGCAGTTCTGGTAGGAAAGTACAGTAGAGGGGAGCAGCTCAGGTGCAGATAGGAGACCATGCTATGAATTTAGAGTGGTGAATTTAGAGAGGTGAAGGCCCCTTATGTTACAGGCTTTGAGTGAACTGAATTGGAAAGTTTGGCCATAAGTTTCTCATTTTAAAGACATTGTTCTGGTGAGTTATATGGTGAATAGCTGGCAGTGTCTGCTTCAAGTACAATGTGGTGACTCCCATTTTTCTGGCTCCAACACATGATGATTAATGGTACCATGAGGATGTAAAGGGGGGTTGAGGGGAGGTAAAGAATTCATATAGAGATATTTTGAATTTCATGTGTATATGAGCCATACAGGTGGAAATGTGTAAATTGGAAGATAGATATAGAAGGCCGGTCTTCATGAATGGAGCTTAGTAATGAACAGAGGCTGGAGAGTCATCCATTACTAAATAGTTAACTCCTTTGGAATAATTTTTGCTTTAAAGCATTACATGGCACTAACCTTGAAGCCTATTTGCTTCTTTTCTGTTGCATACTCCTTCAATCATGACATTTTTAGGCAGTTTATCCCCAACCAGTTTGACAGCTCAGTACTTGGAAAAGCTAAAATTGTTCTTCAAATCTTGAGATGTCTTCTTCTCACAGATTGTTTATAAAAATGTCAAAATAATATCAATGTTACATGATGGCTAAGGGATTCCATTGTTAGCATGACTCCAACTAGATAAGTGCTTTATAATCACTGCCTTTGATTGCCTGTCTTTAATTCAGCTCTCTGTGCTTGAAAAAGCAATTAAGATTTTAAACAAATTATCTACAGGTTGCATTTTATTCACTTGCTTATTTATCTTAGTTGTGAATGACTTTTCTTTAGAGAAACTCTGATTCCATTCTTTTTTTTTTTTTAAGGTTTTTTGAGACAGAGTCTCGTTTTGTGGTTCAGCTGGCCCTGAGCTCAGCCTCCAACTCACATCACAGCAATCCTCCTGTCTCTGCCTCCTGAGTGCTGGGATTACAGGCGTGAGCCACCACGCCCGGCACTGTGGTATGTGGTACTGGTTGCTGCTGGGGTGAGTCTCCACGCCCAGTATTGTATGTGGTTAACCGGGATGAACCCTGGCCCTTGTGCTTGCAAGACAGGCACCGGAACCACTGAGCTATATTCCCGGCCCATCTGATTCCATTCTTTAAAAAAGTTATGTTGTAGTATATGTGTCCTAGGATCCTGGATTTATATTTGAGTTCAAGAATTTTTCAGTGGAGGAGATGAGACTCATTGTTATCAGGGTTATCTTTACTGAACCCTGACAGAAAGGATTATATTTAGAGAAAACTCCTCTGGAAAAGAAAAAAAGATTGTTGCATCATTTTTGGCTTTGGCAAATATTTGCTTTGGTATTAAAGAACTACAGGGTGTTCTCAAGACATTTTCATTTATTATATTGAATAGATTCTTAGTGTCAGGTGGAAAGTCGTTGGTCATCATGGACATTGGGTTGTTCACAAATGATCCTTTGAGTTCTCATGAGAAGGTTATAATAAATATAACAGGCCTGACCCCAATTGACCTCTCTCTTTATCTGTGCTTCTGGAATGTCTTGTTCTCACCTGCACTTTTGCCATTTTCATCCACCATTCATTATGAGATCTTCATCAGAATTAAACTGGTGTAGATGCCACATATTCAAACTTTGAGCACTGTGAGCTAAATCAATCTGTCCTCTTTATAAAGTTAGTTGGCTCAGGTATTTTGTTATAGCAATACACAGCTTACTAATATGCTACATACACATATATCAAAATGGCTGCACTTCCAAAACTGGTATACATATTTAATGCAATCCCAATCAAAATACCAGTGATGTTTCTCACAAGTCTAAAAAAAATAATCTTAAAATTCATATGGAAAGAGAAAAGACCCTGACTAGAAAAAGCATTCATGGGGCCGGGGATTTAGCTCAGTGGTTCTGGCACCTGTCTTGCAAGCGCAAGGGCCTGGGTTCGATCCCCGGTAACCACATACCATACTGGGTGTGGAGACTCACAACCAACAGCAATCAGTACCACATACCACAGTGCCGGGCGTGGTGGCTCATGCCTGTAATCCCAGCACTCCGGAGGCAGAGGCAGGAGGATTGCTGTGATGTGAGTTTGAGGCTGAGCTCAGGGCCAGCCTGAACTACAAAGCGAGACCC
>PVIR01024054.1:0-26214 GCA_004026965.1 Petromus typicus | reverse complement strand
CTCAGCAAAGATTCTGAAGCTGAATCCTCAGCCCTACATCAAGGACTGCATGAACTCAAAAAAAGGGAGAAATAGGGAACCCTGACACCATAAACTTTATAATCTGCTCAGGCAAGAAAATACACAGACACGTAATGTAAGGATGTTACACTGTTCACGGTAGAGTTTTGCTCAACTCCACATCTCTGGATCTGGCTCACACACACACAAAAAAAAACCTAAAACTAACAAAGTACAACGTGAACAACATGGACAATTAGAACTGACTGGTTTCTAAGAACACAGCTTTCCTAGGAGGTTATGTGGAGAGAAACAACTACATATTATAGGAGGCATTTGACCTGAAATCCAAAGTTCTTTGAGAGTGAATTGACTTTAATTTCCTCTGTCTCACTCTGTAGCATCAGAAGCATAAAATAAAAGTGGATATTTCAATTAAGTGTTTTATTCAGCCAATGAAGACCAGGTCGTTCACTCACTAATTCATTCACTCATTCTCCAAATGATATTTGGCCCACATGTGCTGAGCAGTGCCCCAGGGACGAGACTACAAAGGAGAGGACGTCAACAGCCCCAGCCCCTGACACTGCAGGGCCCTGGGGTCAAATGCTGGCAAGCCTGGCCTTTGACCTCCCTTTTGTGTCCCAAGATCTTCTCATATGAGAGGCTAATATGCACTTTCTCTTTCCACCTGAAGAAAAGAAGCAGAAACCCATTAGGGTGTCTCAGTGTAGCAAAAAGGTTAGTAGTGACTGGAAACAGCAGATTATTGCCAGGCCCTTGGGACTCCCTAATGAGAAGAAACTGTCATGCTCAAATTCTCCAGTGACAGTTTCTTTGGGGATATTCTCTTGGGTAAAATTGGCTGGACAAAATGCACTTTTTCTGCTATTCATAAAACTTTGCTTCCGAAGAAAGAATAAGATTGAAAATAGCCCAGTGGAGGGGTGTATACCTGTAATCTCAGGATGTAGGAGGCTAAAGCAGAAGGACCACTGAACTGGAGACCACCCTGGGATACATAGTGAGTTTAAGACCAGTCCGACCTGTATAACAAGATCCTATCTGGAAAAAAAAAAAAAGAAAAACAAATGGTTCCAAGGCATTTTAATAGCAAAATTCTCATAGCATGAAGAAACCCAAGGGGTAATCCGATCCCCACAGGATACCCTTAGTCTCTTGTTTTCCTGCTCTTAGATTTTAATTTCATCTTCACAGCCATCTGTCTAAGGTAAAATGTGAATGCTGTCCCACAAACACCCACTGTATGAGCCCTGGTGCTCCCCAAAACCACTCTCCGACTTCACTGGCTGCGTACCCGCATTCCATCTGCTTCAGTCTAACATATCTGCAGAGTTTCACTGGACAATCCAGCAACTGGAAATCTATGACTCACAGTTGCCTGATTTCAGTAAATAAGGTTTTATTGGAACACAGCTGTAACCACTCAGTTGTATCATCTCGGGCTATCATCACACTCTAGCACTAGATTTGAATAGTGACTAGAGACCACAGGACTTACAAATTTAAAATATTTATTATCTGAACTTTTGTAGAAAAAAGTTGACTGATTCCTAGAATAGAGTCAGAGAAATTTAGGACACCAATCCTGTGCTTTTCATTGTATCAAAAACACAAATACTTACACAAAAATAATATAAATTTATGTTATTTATGGTAGTTTACCATTGATCATAAGAATCCAATGAGATTTCATCTGTATTCTTTCTGTGGTAGATCTTAGTGTGTCTAAAGTCAATAACCTATTCTACTGAGTTTCAAGTGAGACTGTGAGTAAAGAAGTAAAACATTCTGGTCCAGCCACCCATAGCCTTTTGTCAAGAATGCACTGCAGAAGCAGAATTTAGAGGTATCATGTCTTGACATGTACCATTCCTCCGAGGGTCAAATTGTCCTTTAAAGGGAGAAAGGAAGCAATCTCAAAGATTTATAGGAAAATCAAATGTTCTAGGAAGAAGGAGTTCCTGAGATATAATGATCTCATCAAAACCAGGTCGCATATTCTGGGACTTTTTTTCTGAAAACACGGTATATCTGTATCTTATTTCCCCTATCTATTGTACATATATAATCATTCAACAAAAATTCCCATGTGGCAGACATTCTCTGTGCTGAAAACAGATGAAAATTCCTGCCTTTGTGAAATTTGTATTCTAGGCAAGAAAAATGATCAACATTTATAAGTGAAGTACACAGAATTAATTTGACTTAAAAGTACAGAAAGAATGGCAAGTGCGTGGAAAACAGGGATTAAATTTTAACTTGAAGGGCCAGGGGACTCTGCGATATGCTGAGACTCAAGTAAATTTCTGAGGGAAATGAGGGAGATCTATGTAAGTATTTGGGGGAGGAGTGTTCTAAGCAGAAGCAGAAGCCAAACAAAGGAAGGGCATGCCAAGGGTGGGGGCGGGGGCTGGCGGATGGGTCTGAGGAAGAGGGTTGCTCCAATGGAGGCTGGTGGAGTGGGAGGACAACTGCGGGGCACCACCACAGAGAGGTGGCGGGGTTGGATCAGGTATAATTTTGGCTTTTGTTCGTCTAAGTGAAGTCTTGCAGAGGATTAAAGAGAGGGATTTCGTTACCTGACTTGTGCATTAAATGCAGAGATCGACAAACTGCAGCCAACAGGCCACTACCTCCTTTCATAAATAACTGTTGAAACACAGCCACATTCACTTCTTTACATATTACCTATGACTGCTTTCAAGCTACAAGGGTAGAATGTGAGTGGTTGGGACAGAGGTCATATAATCCCCAAAACCTGACATTTGCTGTTCAGATTTTTTTTTTAATCTTTATTGGTACATTATAAATACACATCATCATCATACTCAACATTGAGAGTTTGTACCAGAATATGACACTTGATTCTCATTTTTTCCCTTTCCCCCCACCCTGCAACCCCCACCCCCTATATACACAATCTTTGTTTTCTTTTTTCTTTATTATTAACACATTCGTTTTCCTCTCATTATTTACACTTACACTCTCTTTCCTTTTAAATATTTTCTACCTCACAATATCAACTGTACAGTTTTTATAGAAAAAGATTGAAGAAACTTTACATGAGCCTCAGAAGCCATAAATAGCATAAAATCAAGTTTATTTAGTAAAAATTATTATAAACAAAGTTAGAATGCATAAGAGATTAGAAAAAGTATCACAAATAAAGAGTTAATACTGTAATGCACACAGAGTCCTTACAGACACATAGAACAGAGAGCAAAACTCTGAAGAGAAAACATTGAAAGAATATAAACAATTCAGAGGAGATATAAGTATCCAATAAATATTAAAAGATGTTCAACATCACTAGTAATCAGTTAAATGTAAATTAAAACTATACTACTATACTGTTTGCTACCTCAAAATTTAAAAAGTGTAATAACAAGTAGTTTAACTGGGATGGAAGAAATAGACACTCTCATCCACTGCTATAAGGAATGTGAATTGTTCTGAACAAGTAGCCTGATAATAGTCATTATGTTAAAACAAGCCATTGCACTTTAGAAAATCTATCCCACAAAAACAAAAGTATTAATTCACATATAGAATATTTTCACAATATTATTTGCCCTGGCAATCAAGCACTGGGGAAAAGTAGGAATCTCTAGTAATAAGCATAGTTGTTATATAATATGATATTAAAAACATTGTTTTGGAGACAAAAAGCTACTTTTTTAAAAATACAAAGCCCTATGAATTAATATTGAAAAAAAATCCAGTTTTTGTAGTGAGCATAGAATACATAGAGTTCACAGAAAATAAATACAAATCTCTTTCAAAATAATGATAATCTTAAAATAAGAAAAATGACAATGCAAGCTATAGACAGGATCTCAAAATGATCATTAAATATAATTTCCCCAGACTTTCACCTTTCTGTCTTTTTTCCTTTATCATTTAGAGATGCATTTGGCTGGCAGTTACAAAGACTGATTGTAGTGGCTTAAATAATTAGATACTTATTTTCCTCATACATTAAGAAATCTAGAGAAGAGAAATCCAAGGCCAGCAGGCCATCAGCCTCCTGCTCCACCCAGCCAATCTCATCTTGTTGACTTCACTGTGCTTGTAATTAGGTGGCTATTATACCCAGAAGCATTCCATACATGTTCTATGCAGGAGAAAGAGGAAGTGAAGGACCAAGTCAGTCCATTTGCACGTGAAAAGAACAAGTTTTCCATAAAGACCTCTGTTGACATCTCATTGGTGGAAACTAGGTCAGCTGACTCCCCTAGATGCAGGGGAAGTGGAGAAGGGGAAGCCATGGGAAAAAGGAAGTGGCATGGTGGTGAACAAGAACATTTCCAAGCCCCTCTCCACACCTACAGAATAGGAAATGCTCTGGGGTGAATCGATGTTGAAACAAATTCTCCTGGGGACTCTGATATAACTGTAGATAGAGAAGCATAGTCATAGCAATAACCAATATTATGATAGAAAAATATTCTGGACTAAATTCATATCTCCTGTTCTTGGTAGGTACAAATTGGTTTGCTTGCTAGCCAAGAGACCTTTAGTTTCTTGTTCTTTAAAATAAGAATCAGCTGAGCATGCTGGCACATGATAATCCCAGGACCTGGAGGCTGTGGCAGAGGATCACATTTTTGAGGCTAGTCTGATCTACATAGCAAGACCCTTTCACTAAATAAGTGAAAACTGGAGGTTCAGTTACCATCAAATGCCATTTTTCACCAGACATGTTGGCAAAGGATGGAAGTTTATTGCCATGTCATGTAGGCAAGAGAGTGGGAATGTGGTCCTGCTTCTCCAGTGGGGCTGTTAAAGTACACAACCTCTCTGGAGGGCTGTTCGACTACAGGGATCAGAATTAAAGCTGTACTTTTAATCTAACTATTTTCAGAGATATATTTTACAGGGTTATTTGTTGCAATATTGTGATGCTATTCTGGGGGAAAAATAGCCCAAATGTCCATTTTGGGGGAATGCATTAAATATATGTTGTGTACCTATATAAAGGGAAGATAGGTGGCCATTAAAACATATGGAACATGAAATCAGATAATAAAAAGAAGAATGAGGCAGTTTTTTTTATGTACTGATATGGAACACTTCCCCCAGAATATTATTAGGTTAAAAAAGCAAGTGAAGACAGTGTGGGAAGAGTGCTACCCAGAATAGAATCCACTTCCATGCACAGAATAGCTCTGAAGACGTCAGAAAATAACAGATAACCTGAGTTTAGGGGAAGTGAGTGGTTTAGGGCAAGAATTAAAGGAACATCTAATTTTTACTGAATGATATTCCTTTTTTTATCATTTTCATATATTATCTTTACAAAATATTTTTTAAAAACAGATTTCCAGAATTAAACCTAGAGAAGTGTCTGCTGTAAAGTGTATTAAGTTGCAGAGTAACGTGTAAATACAATACTATTAAAACAATCAATAAAGCCAAGAAGTAGGGAATGAGCTATGAGCATGGATTAACTCTGTGGTGGGGTGGGAAAAGATGTTTACCTTTTCCTCAACTGTCATTTTTATCTAACAAAATCGTATCATTTTTAAAAATTTTAATACTTAACTTGGTGAAGAAAAATTCTTGGGTAGAACTGGGAGTGATGTTTATTTTCCTTATTGTCTTTTTTTTTTTTTTTTCAATTTCCTGGTATATAGTGCAATGAGCTCAAAGCCACAAATGACTAGTGTCTCATGGTCAGCATCATTTCCCCTGTCATCTCCTTCCTAGCTACGGTCACTCTGGGCTTCATGCTTTCTGGTCTGGAAACGCAGTACTATGTATACTTGTGTCAAGACACAATTCCATTTAATTCCACTCTACATTCAAAAACACCCGAGCCCACATTTACCCTGAACACACACTGCATAGGCACTTCCTGTCTCCCCTTCTCACAAGGCCATCTGTAGAAGTGGCTGCATTACTCCTAGGGCACAGAGAGCCATGCTGGAGCTTGGTGTAAAAGGAAAGATCAACAGTATTGCTGATACTGCCTTACTTAAAACGTTGGTAATCATCCTGTCATAAATTTTTCCATTGGTTTTGATTTTTTAAATATTGCATTTCTATTTTAATGAGTTTTGATGCTCCCTTATATTTTATATATAAAGCAAAGGATCCCATTATTCTAGCCCAGTCCTGCTCAGGACAAGATAAAATGAAAAGGGACACTAAGACAGGAACCCAGAAATCACCCCCAGGTTTTATATACACCAAGGTTCACTGGGCTCATCCTTCAACCTCAGCCCTACCCGCACCTACAGCGGCACTGAGACACTGTGGACTCTGCAAAGATGACATGCAAGCTGTCAATAGACCCTACAGGTTAACTTCTTCCTTTCCTATCTTTAATCCTTTTACTTCTTTCTCTTGTCTAATTGCTGTGGCTAATGTTTCCAGAACGATATTGAACAGGAGTGGTGACAGTGGACGTCCTTCTCTTGTTCCTGATCTTAGCGTGAAAGGTTTCAGTTTTTGACCAGTAAGTAAGATACTGGTTGTTGATTTCTCATAAATAGCTTTTACTAGTTCATCTATTCAATTTTCTGTAGAGTTTTGATCATGAATGGGTGTTGGATTTTATCGAATGCTTGTCTGCATCTATTGAGATGATCATATGGTTTTTGTCCTTGAGTAGTTTAATATAGTGTATTATGTTTATTGATTTATGTAAATCCAACTTGGTCAGGGGGTATGATCATCCTGATGGTTTTCTGTATACTGTTTTCTAATATCTTATTGAAGATTTTTACATCAAAGTTCATTAAAGAGATTGGCCTATAGTTCTCTTTTTTGATTGGGTTTTTCTCTGCTTTTGGAATCAAGGTAATGGTTGCTTCCAGAAATGAATTTTAGAGTACTGCTTCCCTTTCGATTTCAATAAAGAGTTTGAGAAGTAGTGGCACTAAGTCTTCTTTAAAATTTTTATAGAATTCAGCAGTAAAGCCATCAGGACCAGGACTTTTCTTTGTTCATAGGTTTTTTTATTACATTTTCAATTTCACAGATTGATACTGAAGTGCTGTCTAGAATATATAAAGAGCTTTTAAAAAAAATCAGCTCCTCCAAATTTGAAGATCTAATCCAAAAGCAGGCATCTGAAATGAACAGATACTTTTCAGAAGGTGAAGTAAAAACAGCTAAGAAGCATATGAAGATATGCTCAACCTCAATGGCCATTCGAGAGATCTGATGAAAACAACACAGATTCCATCTCACTTCACAACGAACAGCTGCTAACATGAAATCAGTCAATAACAAATGCTGGTTAGGCTGTGAGGACAAAGGAATTATTCTTCATTGCTGGTGAGAATGTAGAGTGGTGCAACACTGTGGAGATCAGTATGTAAATATCTCAGAAAACTAGGATTAGAGGTCTCATTTGACCCTGCTATTTCTTTAGTAGCAATATACCCAAAAGAATTAAAATATTCGTATCACAGTGACATATGTGCACCCATATTTATAACAGCTCAGTTTTCGATAGTCAAATCTTGGAAACAATTCAAATGCCCATCAACTGGAGACCAGTTTGCATTTTTTTTTAATAAAATGGAGAACTACTCTGCCATAAAGAATGTTACATTTGAGTCCTTTATACTCAAATAGACATACTTTGAAGACATACTCATAAGAGAAATAAATAGGTCACGGATGTGTAAATACCATATCTTTTCTCAGTATGTAAAACCAAAGATGTAAATGGTTCTAAAATGTATGCTAGATATTGTGAAATAGAAAATATTCAAAGAGAAATGAGGGGTGGGATGAGTAAAGAAGAAAAAGAAAATATTTGATGGTAGACCCTATAGGACCAAGGTAGAGACCAGACTCATGGAGTCCCTGCCAGGTCTGGAAGCAGAGAGTACTAGCTGAGACAGGCAGAGCCAGCAGGAGTGGCCCCCACATGCACAGGGCCTGGTGAACTACACTCTGGGACGAGCCTGCAGAGCTCTGAGCCTGAGTGTGGCCTAGTGAGAAGAGTGACTCGGCTTCAGCTACTTCCTGGGAAAAGCACAGGCTCCACTGAGAGTGCATGGACAGATCCACCCAAACCCCGCTGTCCACTGACAGAAGTGCCTGTCCCTTCTGGCCAATGTCTGACTGCCAGAGGGCTACCTTGAGCTCAAGCTTCCATCGACCAGCCTCTAGGTCTTCACCTCCACTGAGTCAGCCTGTCTCAGATTGGTTTTGGGAAACTGTCATCATCTACAAAGGCAACAGCAAGTTCATAGGCAACTTTATGGCCCTGGTGGGGATCAGACTGCAACTTGAAGGAGGGGTTCACTGCACTACCATCCCTGAAGTGTCTCTGCTGAAGAACCACAGACATGCCAACGCAATTGTGCGACAGGACATCATCCACACACATGAGTCCTTCACCTTTGTCTTTGAACACCTGGACAAGGCCTGAAGCAGGACCTGCATGCCTGTGGAGATATCACCAACATGTACAACTGTGTGAAACTGTTCCTGGTCCAGCTGTCTGGTTTCCTGGCCATTGAGACCTCCAGCTCTAGAACCTGCTTATCAATGAGAAGAGAGAACTTATTTAGATGGATATGGCTGGGCCTGAGCCAATAAAGATGTACTCCAACAAGATGGTAACATTCTGGTATCAGACACCTGGCATCCTGCTCTGGTCCCCAGACTAGTCCACTCGATTGACATGTAGGGTGTAGGCTGTATCGCTACCACCTGGCCCTCTTCATGGTGGAGGAACAGCTGCATGTCACCTTCTGCATGTTGAGAACTCCAACTGAGGAGACATGTCAGACACCCCTTCTAACAAGGACTTTGAGACATACAACTACCCCACATAGCAAGCCAAGGTCCTTCTGAGCCATGCACCATGACCTGGTAGTGACAGAGCTGACCTTCTCTCCAAGTTGCTGTAGTCTGAGGACTGAAATCAAATCTCAACAGAGAGGATGCCATAAAACGCCCATTATTCTTCAGCCTGGGGAAATGAATGCACAAATTTCTGACACTATTGCCATATTTCTACCAAAAGAGAGGCTACCTTGTGTCCTCATCAGTGCCTGACTCAGGCAGGCCACTTTCCTGGTGGTGGACACTGAGTTCTAAACCAAGTGCTAAGCCACAAATGAAGGCTCCAGCAGACAATGGCTAAGATAAAGGGATAAGACACCCTCACAGGGCAGTCCCAACTACAGCCTTTCTGCTTACTGCCTGCCTATCTGTCTTCCTACCTGCCTGTGCCATGCTGTGTGCCCACTTGTCTGCATTGGCCTATCCACCCACACATGGGCCTGCCTGGTGGTACTAACAAAGCCCTCATTATCCACTTCGCTTGGTCTATTGGCCTGTCTCTCTGTCTCAGTAGTTGCTTGGAGACAGAATGACCAGGCCAGCCTTCCACATTGAGGCCAGGTCTTTCCTTCCTTGTCATACCTTCCCCCAGACTGCTACTCCATGACCAGCTCAGGATCCAGAGCTAGTCCAGCTGGGACTCTCGACTCAGACAAGAAGGTCCCAGGGCACTGGCTTGCTTTCTTGCATGCTCCTCCTACCAAATTTTGTGTGAGCCTTTGTTTCATTCATTGTTTGTGGAACTATTTTAAATGAGGTTTTAATTTTTTTAAATGCATTATTTGTTTACAGACTAGCTTTTCCCTCCTCTCCTATGAGTGACCTTCCAAAGTATGTTTTGCAGTGGAGTCCCACTCCCAGACTTTTAGAGGCCTACTCCTTTTTCAGAAGTCAGACTGTAGGCTATGGGAAAGCATGCCTCCACGGTCAACTTCCTCCTAGCTATCTGCTGTCAACAGGGTCCACCAGGGACTCTAGGAGATGGACAAGGTGGGGGCCCCACTCTTGCGACCCTGAAGTCCCACCGCCAGAGCATCTTTCCTTCGAGGGTCTCCTAGCCCAGCTCTGTCCCATCCCACTCAGTGCTGTTGAATAGAACACAGCCAGGACCAACTCAGTGCAGAGCCACAGGGCATATGTGCACACAAGCAGGACAGAGGCTCTGAAGGGATGTGCCCATCGTTGCCTCCTTACCCCTGGGAGGGTGAGACAGACCCAGGAAAACTTCCCTGGGTCAGTCCCTGGATACATGGCTACCTTCCCTTGCTCCACCCTAAGCCCCGGGGGCCCCTAGGTGGAATGGGAGCTCTCCTAGTGGCATTTGGGGAATGGAGTTCTTGAATGCTTATGATCTCATAACAAATCTTAAAAAGTCTAAAGTGAAAAAATTCCTGCTCCTGTAGAATTGACATTATGGTGAGGGAGATGAAGCTGTACAATAGATGAGCAAAACATACAGAATATTTGGTTGTGACAAGGACTAAGAAGAGATAGAGATAGAAAGCAAATAAGAGGAACTGGGTGGGTATGCAGGTGCAGGGCAGTTTGGGGAGGAGCAAGCGGAGAAGTCACATTTGAGAAAGACCTGAAGAAGTGAGAGACAAGGATACAAGGTCTGGGAAGACAGTGGATGGTGGGGGGCCCCTGAATGGAAAGGCTTGCTGTGATGTCAGAGACCCTACAGCTGGGATGGGGGAAGGAGGATGGGAGTAATAATTGTCTGGGCACCACTGTAACCCCCTGGCCACTTTTACCCAGCACCTTTCACTGTGGAACAACTTCACTTTCCAAAGTTTCATTCCTCAGGGGCCAGCCACCAACACAGCATATGCAGGGTGTCCCTCTGGTTCTGACCACTAGACAGAGCTCCACAATCTAAGTTTATACTCTGTTACTATCTGATGAGTCAAAAGTACTTAAGGCCAACAGAAGTTGGACCGGATCTGGCAAAAGGTCTCAGCGGAGCTCACTACGCCAGTTTAGCCCTTGTTGGGTAGCCATAGGTCTGAGAAATGTCCCTAGGGACAAGGACACTGTGAGTTCAGGGCAAAGGCCACTTCCTGACCACCACAAAACCGGTGACTATCCTAATACTTGTCTGTCAGTTAAATTTATGTCCTGCTTCAGGCCACATTTACAACTTCATACAGACTACTCTAGTTTCCTGTGTGACAGCTTGACCTTAACTGTATAGCCCTGGGCTCCAGCAGCAATGATTATCAGGAGAAGTAACTTTTCTCATTTGTCACTGAGTCAACTGCACTCAGCGCAGCCCTCATAGAGGGGGCGGGAGCCTGCTTCCTACAATGGCCATCCCACCGTAAAGGGTGGAATTCATCCTCTTTCAAATGTTCAGAGATGATTTGCCGACTGTAGCACCACCAACTGCTTCTTTTTGCATCAGACATTCAGATCATGTTCACAGTCACTGAAACAACAACACGCTGGCCTGCTGAGAGATCAGAAAGCGAGGAGAGTCTCTGAAGCTAACAGAAGCGTGTGCGTGACCCTGACAAGAAGAACTCGTGTGAGCTTGGGAGACCACCTCCAAGTCCGCCTGCCTTTAATGCTTCTCATTAAATCCCAAACCACAGACACTTCTTGAAAAACGCCTTAGGCCAGTCCCTCCTTGAGAAGGTTTGTCCATTGCTGAGGACTGTTCATTTTGTGAGCACAAGATACAATCTGCAGAGTAGCAAGAGGAAAGATGCCCGGGAAAAGTGCACAGGGGTGGGGAGAGTGGGCCCACTTCATGTTGTCCCCCTGAACAGTTGCAACAGAGAATTCATTCAAATCTTGTGTCCTGAGACATACCATTGCTGGCTGGACCTGCACAGAATACATTTGTTGGTTGTGCTATTTGATCAACTAAAAGTGTTTGCTGAGATTCCTGACTCACAACGAGACTGGACACACATTTGCCTGCCATTCCTGTTGAGAGACCCTCTCTCCATCAAAATATAAATGGGCCAAGTCCCCCTCCAGAGATCTTCAGCAGTGTCTTGTATGAAATGGACACAGCAAGGCAGGAAGTAGTTGACAAAGGGTTTTGCAGAGTTTTGTTAGGAAAGGGCCTTAGGGTAGACGTTAGAAGGCAAGATCTGACGAGGCATCAATCCGATTTGTGAATTAAGCAGTTTCTGGAATAGCATGGATTTGGGAACACTGGAGTCCACAGGGGTTCTTGTTAAGACAGCAACTGGCATTAAAACACTTGGAGTTTAGCTTATCTTACCTGTCATAAGTTTGGTACAGTTCATTTGTTTTGCAAGTTATGGCACATTACTACTCAGTACAAATAGTGTTTTCAAATACAAAGAGAAACAAATCCATAACAAAGAGAGAACAGAAATGTGGAACCATTGGATGGAGAGATGATTATACCAACCCACATCCAAATATCTCTGAAACTACCGTACCACATTGCCTCCCCGGGATGGTAAAGTATCGTGTACGGCATGACAGAAGCAGTATTAAAAGATGTTAATTAAAACTAGATAGGTATAGAGACTGTGGATCTCAGAAAGTGAGGAAGATTTGGGAAGCAAAGATGTGGAACACAGAAGATTGTTGTCAGACAACAAAGGATTCGGAAAGTGAACAAAGGGCGCGAGCGGTGCTGAACAGTGGGCTGGACTCTGTCTCAGGCCAGGTGTGACCAGCCATTCCCTATGCTCAGACCAAGCCAAGAGGCCGGGAGGCAGCGAGGCATGGTGGGAAGCCAGGGGCTTACTGTATTTATTCATGTGTTTACACTTAGCCTGGCTCTAGGAAGAACATAAATCACCTGCCAAGGACACAGAAAGTACAAGACAAGAGAAAAAAAAAGGTAGATGAAAAAGGAAGTGGCAAATGATAAGGACGGGTCATTAGAAGCAGCCAGAAAGGACACCGACATGCATATTTTAAACTCCTGTGCACTTGCTGTGTGAAAACCACACATCTGCCTCCAAGCTGTCCAGAATTCAGCGGAATACACACACACCTGTCTCTGAGTAGAAGCAAATCAATATCGCAAGGGAAATCACAATTCTTCCGGTAATATAGCAGGACAAGAATGTGTCCTTTTGTTCCTCACCATAGAGGCATTCTGAGCATCCTTGTAAAAGTGGTCCCATGAGCAGCCTCCAGTCCTAGGAATGCAGCTCGCTCCTGAGCGGGGGAACAGAGGAAGGCCTAACTCCCCCCCACCCCGGGCCTGCAACAAGTGGCTCAGGAAAGTCAAGACCACATTCCCTAGGTGGCCCCAGATTTCCAATCCAGACCAGAACAAACTAACTTTTCCCACCTTTCCCTGATGTGCATTTACTGACAGTCACTTGGAGAGGAGATAAGACAAAGAAGAAAAGGACAAAGTGAAAAAGAAACCGAGCCTGTCATTTTTGTCAGGTGACCAGGTGAGAGAGGGCACGCACCACGTCTCTTCCCTATGCGTGGGAGCCTTCGCTAGCAGGTCACGCCAGCTTCTTCCCGCTCTTCTCTCACTCCTCGCACAGAGTAGGACATGATAGCCAACAGCTGCTGTTTCTGGAGTAGATGATTCTCACCGTTTTGGGTGAAGCTTGCGGCTGGAGACACAAACCTTGCCACAGCAGGGTCCTGACAAAGGCTGCAGTTGAAGAGAGCTTGCAGTAGAAAGCCCTGCATTCCAACCCTGCTGATACCATTTTCATTTCCATATGCCATCTCTATATTTCCATCTCTATATTTTAAGTAACTCTATACTTGGACAGAGAAGAAAGTGACTATTAGATCTCATCAAACTCTGAGGAAAATATACGTAGGATTTCTGTCTCTAAAACACGTTAAAAATTAGAATCAGCCATTTGTTCATAACATCTGGGAAGTAGAGAACAGGGAGGAGCCAGAGAGAAAGGGCCAAAGATAAGATATTGTCCCCAAGGCCATACCCCATGACCCATGCAGGTCACCCAGACACATCCAGAAATGTGTTTTACATTTACCCAGTTGTCTCTCAAGTCAAGCAAATTGATGGTCAAGTTTAACCATTATAGTGTCCCTCTGAACTTTCCATCAAAACTTAATCCCTGTGGTGGTGATATCAACAGGGCCTTGCTCTCAGAATAGAAATGAGTGTTCTCACAAAAGAGGCCTCAGGCTGATGACGGAGTTCAGTGTAGACCATTTGCCTGGCATAGGCAAGGTCCTGGGGTCAATCCCCAGCACCACAAAAATAAATAATTAAATAAATAAATTATCGAATAGTGCTTTGGAGAGCTGCCAAGCCCTTCTTCTTTTGCCAATAGAAGGTGCCATCTTGAAAGCAAAGGACAAACCCTCATCAGATACCAAGTCTGTGAGCACCAGGAACTTGGACTTTCCAGGTCTGTAGAACTGTAAACACTGAGTTTATTAACTTTTCTTTATAAATATCCTGTCCAAGATATTTTGTCAGAACAGAAGCAGATCAAGACATCACTCAGAAGCAGGCCTCATGCATTATCTTTGTGTCTCCACTGATTATCAAAGGCCCCATACCTAGGAGCTCTCGATGATTCTTCATTTCAGTCCCCCTGTGATTTCAGCGATCTTTTATCTTGTGATTCGGGAAACATGACATCATGAAATTATACATTTACCATTACTGAAATCTGTATCTTTCCAAATCTCATCCCTGCAATAGCTACCTATAGAATGATGGTGTTGGAGATAATGCAACACGTAACATGCAGCTTGTGAGCTAATGGTCAACGCTTAAATGATGAGACTTCTGGTATCATGGATACTTTCCTGTAAAGTCCCACTCAGAACATTAGAAGCATTTTCTGGCATAAAGATAAGCACTATACCTAAAATCTATAAGGAAAGAAAAGAAACTGTAGCTCATAAGCATGGAACAAATTTCTCTCTCCCACTACTTTTCTTGAGGAAACTAAAAGATCCTCATTTGCCCTAAGATTAATCTATTCCTGGATCCATGTAGAACACCAAATCTGCTCACGGTGGGGCACTACCATCACATTATTTTTAATGTTTTAGCATTAAAACTTCCCTGACTAATTGATTATTTCCACCTCAGCTAAACTTTCCATCTAAGACTCTCCAGCCCCTTGCTCTGTCAGGGCTCTGGGCTGTGCATCACCCACTTTCCACAGAGCAGACGGGGCCAAAGGGTCATTCAGCTGTGACATTCTTCTCAAAAAGAACATCAGGCTGCCACTGAGGTGAACTCCTAATGGACAGGCCATCTCTTCCCTGCACTGCCAGCTTTGCTCAGAATCATTTCTTAATTATCCTTTCTTCACGAAGTTGTGATCATTACACTAATTTAATGAACAGATATAACTATTATGTGGAAGAAACTATAAAATATTAGAATCTAACCACTTCCATCACTATAATAAAATTGACAAAAGTGAAAATCCATATTCAGCCCAATAAATGGTTCAGCAACCAGTTTACACATAAAGAAATATGAGGCAGTGAAGCAGATGCCAATTTTAAGACTTCAAGTGATCACTGTTCATCAGTTTAAACAATTATTCAACACTATTGATGGAGCTGTTCAAAAATATTCTTACATATTTCAGGAGAGCAACTCAATAACATGGATGAAGTCATAAAGATCTGATGTAATTTAATTTACTTTATAAAATGTAGTATGAGGCAAAAACTAACAAAAACAAAAATATGTATAAAAATGTCCACAGTGGTATTAGGGATAATAGTAGAAAATTCTAAATAATATGATTTCTAGCAACAGAAGAAAAGCTATACAAAGCATGATATATCAACATAATTCTTGGCCTACCACATGGTAATTGGCATGGATGAGAAGTAAAAGGAGCCCTCTTACACTGTTGGGGAAATGTGAACTAATACTGCCACTACAGACATCAACATGGAGATTTTTCAAAAAGCTAAATATAGTAATACTATTTGACTTCATTATATAGCTCCTGGGCATACTCCTGGAAGAATTAAGGACCTCATACTATAATGATGTATGCATAACTATGTGTGTATAGCAGAAGAAATCTCAATATCTAAGTTAAGCTAGTTAAGCATAGATGCCTAGCAAAAGATAAAGTTGCCATATGCTATATACAAGATGGAATATTACTCAACCATAAAGAAGAACAGAATCATGTTATTAGCAGCACTAAAAAGCATGGAGCTAGAAACCATTGCAATAAGTGAAATTAACCAGACTCTGAGAGTTAAATATTGCATGCTTTTTCTTATATGAGAAACCAAATAAATAAACAAGCAAACAAAGTGGAGAGAATAGGAAACAAGAAAGTTAACTTCTTGACATGGGGACAGGTCAAGTAGGAGAGGGGAAGAGAGGGAAAGTAGACTAAGGGGATTGAAATTTATTAAGATATGTTAAAAGCATGTATAAATTTCCCTAACTATAATGATAAAACAGTAATTAATCCACATGTAACACAGTATTGATATGCTATTAACTCTATATGTCTCATGTCTTTTGTTGTTCTTCATTTACTGGTATCTTTTGTATTAAACCAGTATGTTTTAGGGCTGGGAATCTAGCTCAGAGGTTCCAGTGTCTGCCTGGCCAGTGCAAGGTCCTGAATTCAAGCTCTGATACCACATATCATAATGCCAGGCGTAGTGGCTCATGCCTATAATCCCAGCACTTGAGAGGCGGAGGGAAGAGGATTACTGTGAGCTCCAGGCTACCCTGGGCAACATAGTGAGTTCAGGGCCAGCTTGAACCAACACAGCGAGACCCATCTCAAAATACTAAAAAAAAAAAAAAAAAAAAACCAGTATATTTTAGTGTCCAATTTAATACCCTGTGAATTTTTAGTTATATATTTTAGGTTATTTTCTTAGATGAGTATTGCAATGTGCTATTTAATTTATCATAATTGACTTTGGATTTATTCTGGCTTAATTCTGGCTGAATATAGAAATGCTATCCCAATACAGATCCATTTTCCCTCCTTTTTATTATTACTGCCATAAACATTATGTGGTATATGTAATATATAGTTACATAATCATACCAGTACATAGTTATATAATCATCCAACTGTCAGACATAACCATATGTGATTATATTATTTTCATCAGTACCTTTTTAAAAGCAGGTATTCTAGCAACATATTCTCTCATTTTTGGTTTATTGAAAAATGTTTTTATTTCATCTTTATTTTTGAAGGATAATTTTGTGTGATACAGAATTCTTGGTTGTCAGTTTTTTCTTTCAGTATATCACTCACTACCTTCTGGTCTCCTTTAGTTCTAATAAGAACTCAGCTCTATTGTATTCTCTACTTTGTATTCTTTTGCTCTTCTTACTTCTAATGTTTCCATATTCAGATGCATCAATTTCATTTCCATATTACATTTCTTTAGTGGAGTGAATTTATTTGATTCACATGTAGGATAGATATAATCTTGTCTGCTTGCAGACTTTACAAAGCCTTGTAGTAGTACTGTCTTTGTCGTTCATTTAACTTTCCAGCATGCTTGCACGGTCTGTGTGGCGAGTTATTTGGCCCAGGCTCATTCTCTTCCAAAGTTACGACTTCTTGTCTAGTGCTAGATCAAGTCCAGACTTCTTTTCTAGTGCTGGGTCAAGTCCAACTTTACTGAAAATACAGTGAAGCAAAATGGACGCACTGAGCTCCTGCAGAACCCAGATAGATGCATGACCTGAGCAAGTCCAGCAAGACGTAACAGGAAGTGATAGATAAGCAAGGACATAGCCAGAGCTCTTTGGTAAAAGCAACATCCAGAAGCATAAGAAAGTCGATAATTAGCTTCAAGCCTGGCAGTGACCTAGAGTAGAACCCAGCGAAGTGACTGAGCTCAAAGCATGGTTCCTGTGTGACACTCTGCAGGAGGGAACTGGGCTTTGGAACTACAGCTTCTCCTGCTTATGTGCTCTTGTTATATGGGACTAAAAATTACCATTATCACAGAGTTATTTTGAGGACTAGAATTAATATACATAAAATCGTGGTGCACTACTGGGTCATCAGTGGTTTATTAAATGGTAACTGCTTTTATTTCACATCTGTAAGGGCCGATCTTTTAAGCCAGGGCTCACTCCTAGAGGAACAGCAAAGCACAGGTGCAAGTACTGTGAAAACAAGGTAAAGATTCAGTTCTCAGAACTCACACCAATGATAATGCTTCATTTGCCTGAATGCACACAAATAGCACAGCTAGACTGTATTCATCACATTTATAGTTGAAGCATCTGATGGCAGTAACACAAAATGAGCAACATTTTAAGTGTGTGAAGTTCTTTTTCTACAATAGGACCAGTATATTAGCACCTTGTTCTAATTCCCTTGACTCACTGACAAATTCTCCAAAATTTAGAGGCTTAAAACAAAGACAACACTTACACTGAGTGTAAGTCTGATTTGGACAGATCACGGGCTTGGAAGGGTGAAAACGGTGAGCATATTAGATCTCATTATTCACAGGACACTGGCTACCAGTAGTAGGGACAGTGGTCCAGGACACCTGCCCAAAGCCATGTGACCAAGCCCTGGCCCAGGCCCTTGTCATAACATGATGAATGAATGATAAGAGGAGACTGAGTGGCAAAAAGCATAAATCCTTATCTTCAGTCAAGAACTGTCAACACTGCAATTTGAAAAGAGCTATTGACTAGAACATAGGAATGAAGCCATCTTAGGAAGAAAACTCTGCCACTAAACTTTTTTTTTCATATATAAGAAAATATGTAATTCAGTGAAGGAAATTACTTTAGCACAGTCACGTGATCTGAGTGGAAAGCCATGATTCCAGAGTGGTTACTAAGTGATGCACTTTGTGCAGCTGCATGTGTTCAGTCATCATTTTGGGGAACAGTCTTCTTAAAATAACTACTAATTTTTGAAGTAAATACTGATGCTTCCTTAAGAGATTCGTGTCTTCGGTTTTCAAGGAGCCAGTGATAACATCACATTCTTCTCTGGTGGATGATAAATTTCAGCAAACATTTGTGTGGCATATATCTATCACAACTTCCTTAAGAAACAAAAATTCATGAAATATGAACTTTTGTTTTATTGTTTCATTGCCAAGAGAAAAAAAAGTGTATTGCAAAATTAACAAGCAATCCCAAGCAATAAAATAAATTGGACAATTCCATACAATGGGATATATTCAGCCTTTAAAAAGAAGAAAATCCTGGCCCTTTCTACAGCAGAGATGAACCTAAGACACTATGGTAAGTGAAATAAGCCAATGACAAAAGGATAACTATTCTATGATATCATTCATATAAATTACCGAGAATAGGCAAATTCATAGAGAAATAAAATTGAATGAATCAATGCAGTTTCCTTTTGAGAAGATGAGAAAGTTAGAGTTGGATAATGATACACAGTAACACAAAAAGACTCGGTGCCCCAGGACTGTACACTTGTCACTGCTTACCTGATACATTTTGTCACGTATATCTGCCACGATAAAAAATGTAAAACATGAACAACTGATGCGGACTTACTTTTCACAGAGTGACAAACCATTGTATAAACTATTCAAAGTACTCTATAAATTGTTGAAGGACACTTCTATCTTTATATTTTATTCATATATCACTTGTTAAAGAAAAGGTGTAATTTCCCAAGTTCTTCACGGAGCCCACCAACTGGCAACTTGGTGCTTCAAGCAGGAGGTTCCTATGAGAAATCAGCTGTTATGCAGACTCACCAAAAGCAAGCCGTAGCCATTAGCAGACATCGCCTGACCCTAGAAAGTAGCTGTCTTGCATTGGAACAAGGTTGTTTGATTTAAGACCGTGACTTTCCCCCTTCCACTTCAAGGGAGGTATCAGTTAATTTATATAAGGTAAACATAGAAGTTGGGTTAGCATCAGTCATTGTCCAGATTGGACACCCGGAAGTATGAATTAAGCACATTCTTAGTGAGAACTCAGCTCACTGCACATGCTTCCTGCTCACTGCTGGACATGATTATGACAGAGGCTGCAAGTGCTCAACAGAGACAGTGCCAACCTACCCCACACTGTACCACCTCAACTAGTAATAGTAATACCATCTTTAAAATGGAAATGGGGGGAAAATAATGAGATTATAACAAAAAAGAAAGGAAACAAATTTTATGTATATAGGGGGGTGGTGAGGTGGGTAGGGCTATGGGAAAAAATGAGAATTAAGTTGTGTCTTATACTGGTACAAATCCCCATTATGGAGTGCACTCATGATGTGTATATATAATATACCAATAAAGATTTCAATTAAAAAATAAATTTAAAAAATAAAATGGAAACATCTGCAAGAGGTATGACATGGAAAGGGACCACTAAGACAAGAGCAGAAAATCTGACTGCTGCAAGAGTGGCAACATTTATGTCGCCCTAAAGTGAGAAGAATAATTAAACATGTCTCATTTCAAGAACACTATGGAAATTAGATGAGATAATGTTGCTAAAGCTCTTTGTATAATCTCTTATATAAATACTCATATTGATCCATTTATGCATCCTTGCCCACTGATAATTTTTTTAATTCACCATTACCTTCTAAATTTCCATAGAGTTCTTGCTGTGACTTTAATAGCATTGCATCAAACACATATATTTAATAAGGAAGGACTGTCATCCTCCCTAATTTTAGTCTTTCAAATAAATAGTATGGTATAGCTCCTTTCTTACTCGGTCTATGTTTATTATCCTCATTAAAGTGCTATAGCTTCTTTAAATAAATCTCTTTGTCCTGAACCGTATTAATAGCCAAAGATTTAAGGTCTTGTTACTGTTTTAACAGAATCTGTTTTCATTGCCTTGTCTAGTTTTCCATCACTAAAGTAGAGCAAGGTTTTTTTTAATCTGTGTGGTGAGTTAATCTTCCATCCTTTTCTTACACATTCACCCCATTTGATCTTGCTGCCTCCTGCGGTTTCAATTCCAAACTCCCTGCTCTGAGCTCACTCCCCTGAGCTCCAAACACATCTACATATCTCTGTGCTGCTCAGGCATCCCACGGACACCTCAAACTTAATATAACCAGAAGGAAACTCATCTTTCTTCCATAATCTCCTCCTCCTTTGATATTCCTAATCTCAATGAACCACATTCCCTCTAGTACAATGTCAAAACTCCAGGGTCAACCTGGACCTTCTGTTTCATTCTTAAATCCCATCGGACACCATGTCATATACATCTGCACGCCTTATATCTCTCTCTTGAATTCAATATCTTCTCTTAGTTCAGATTCCAGACGGGAAATAGAGATAAGTCTTTCCTTTCACTTTTGTTTCTGTGTTCTTCCTCCCTCCACTTTTACTGACCCTTATCTTCCATCAATGTCTCCCAATCTTTACACACAGGAGTTGTTTTTCATGCTACAACTAAAAGGATCTTTCTAAAAACATGCTTTTTCTGCCTTAGAATTTTAGAAGTCACTCAAAATTTTTAGAAGACATAGCTATCCTCATTTTAGGAGGATACAAAAAATCTATTCCTTTGATCTACTACATCTGCATCTTCATCCCAACACTGAGCCCTCTGCCACCCACCAGTCCTTTTTCACCATCACACTGGCTTATTTTCTGCTGTTAGAAGCAGCCGTTCTGTGGTCTGACCTTTGTGTGATTCCCATTTTCTCCATCTAGAAACATATTAGAGTCTTTCAGTATGGTAGAGGCCACCCATCTCCAGAAAACCTTCACTTACCCACCATCGGTTTACTGCCAGTCTCCAGATGCCAAACTTATGGGTGCTGAGATGGGGATCACTGAAGTGGGCTAATACCAACATCGACACATATTTCTTGGTCTTGAAGTTTTTACATCCCATAGAAAAAGCAGATAATTGAAACACCCCAACAGTTGAGATTTGGTAGTACTTGAAATCAGAATCTAAAATAGAAAACACAGCTTCTTCTCATACTTGTTCAGCATGGGTGACAAGAATAGCAAAATCTTTGTCACAGTGATCTAAAATCAGATTAATCATGCAGTGTGGTGGATTAACTGATGATTAGCTTGGAAGGCCCAGCTCAACTGACTCAGGATGGTTTGGGGCATGGAGAACCCCCCCTGCGGACTGTTGCCAATGGCATGAAAAGAGAACTGGAGGGGAAGACAGTTGGCTGTTGATTTTCTTGGAGAACCTTGCTGAGGCTGCTTTTACTGATGTGTACTTGGCTGCTCTTGTCAAAAGGGGAGCTCAGGTCCTCAGTGTCACTTGGAATGGCTGCTTTTCTGGTGACAGGAGCTCTGATCTTCATCTTGAGCATTGTTTCATGGATCCAGTGCAGATCTCTCAGCCTGGTGGCACAAATCCCTCACCCTGCTGATGCAGGCTTTCAAGCTCCCACCACTGGTCTTTGGACCCTCCTGGTGCAAATCTGCCATATGGACTTGCATGAGACATTGCCATAGGTTCTAGATCCCTGGCTAGAGAACATTACCTTGGACTCTAAACCTTCAGCTGGACCTGTATGGAACATGCTTGTGGAATCCAGATCTCAACTGGGTTGTTTGGGTCTTTAGTGTATGACTAGATCTCTTGCACCCTCTGCATTTGACTTTTTGGGTGAATATTATAAAATAATTCTATAAATAATGTGTCTTATATTAAATCTATTCCCATGTGTACCCTATGACATACAGACAGCTCCCAGCTCTGTGTCAGATTGTAGTTCTTCCTGCTTCTGCCAAGGCATGACCAGAGACACACGGGGTCAGCACAGCAGGGAGAGGACAGTGGCTGTCACATTTCCAGAAAAGCTTTTACTCTCCCATTGTTATTAGCATCTGCCTGGACAAAGCATTTTATATTCACACCATCACTGGAGCCCACTGGATTGCATCCTAACTTTTAGTCTGTTTAGCTATGTGATTTCAAGCCATGCTCCGTGTGCAGCTACACACTGAATTCTCATTCACTGTTGTTCTGCTGCCGTTTAAACTAGAAATCACCTTTTTCTATAATGAGTCACATTCAGCTTATGTAATATTATATACATTGCCCTATAAACTTCAGTTTTTCTTTGCTTGTCCTACAGAAATAAATTAAATTCTGTTTTATCTTAAAGCCAAATTGGAGTACAGGTTGAACCTTCCTAAATCTGAAATTCAAAATGCTCTGAAGGCAGAACCTTTTGCGTGCCAACGCGATGTCACAAATGAAAATGCTACCTGTGACCTCTTGCAACATATCACAGTCAAAATCAAATGCTTTAAAGATCTGTATAAAATTACTCTCAGGCAGTGTGTTTAAAATACATGTGAAATAAATGAATTTCAAGTTTAGACTTGGGTTGTCTTGCCACTATATCTCCTTTTGATGTAAGCAAATATTCCAGCATCAGAAATCCAAACTGCTTCCGATTCAGTTTCCAACGCAGAATCAACCTGTCACCTGTTTTTCTAACCTAGTATTATTACTTCTCTCCTCACAGCTAAGGAAGAGAAATATCCAGCAGAAATGAGCATATAGGTGTTTGGGTTTTTTTCTTTTCACTTTCCTTATTTGCCTCTGTGATTGTGTCTCATTTAATTCCATCTTCACCCTTGGTGGTTTTCAGATCATATAAATTAATCCAGCAATTTATAAACTTAATCAGATGGCTGACCCCTTATAAGTAATTATGATGTCTTATATTCATTATGGTACCATTCATGTTCATTCAACAAATATTATTTGCTCTGTGCTGGTTTAGGGTGCTGTGGTAAATCAGTTCTCTTTTGATTCATACCAAATATCTCTAAACTTAGTGGCTTCAGACAGTTACATATTGTCTCTCACACATCCGTGTGGAGGTGGAAGTTCTGTCTTAGCCACTTGAAAGACCTCTTCTGGCCTTGCTCATGTGTCTGCTAAAGCTGGCAGAGAAACCAGTTAATCTAGGATGAGTTCACTGGAGTGTTTAGCAGCTGGCCAAAGTTGGCTGAGGTTGCTTAAGTTCCTCTTCGAATGGCCACTTATTCTGAAAGGCTAGTTCAGTCTTGTTTACCTTCGAGGCTCGGAGCCCTGGGGAGAGCAGTTGCATTACACTTCTACCTGCAGCGCGTTTACTAATGTCCTGTTAGTTGGAACAAATGGCATGGACAGTCTGGAGTCAGTGCAGAAACAGACTTCCTTTCTGATGAGAAGATCTGCAGTCACTCTGCAAGAGGATAGGTAAGAGCAAGAGAGCCCCTGTGGCTATTCTTACAGTCTGCCATGGCTCCTGCTGGCCACAAATTATTCACATTCTTCCCACATGAAAGGACTCCCACTCCCATCCTAAAAATGAATATCCTATCCGGTGATGGCAGTGCCTTTGAAATTCAGAGCCTCGTGTCCTAAATCAGATATGTACACAGCTTCTCTTGGCTCAGAGGCTGATGAGCTTAAAAGATAATGCATCTGCCTCCACACACCCAATATATATAAGACTAAGGCAAAGCCAGGATGACTTCAGTAAGCAGTCCACCCCTACAAGGAAAGAAGAGGAGGCACCTCCCCATCACCAGTCCATAACAACAATTAAGTATAATTGAGGACATGCTCCTGCATCCCCTACTGTAGGGCAGACTATTTCTTGGTCAGCACCCCATTTTCTCCTTGAGCACAGCTCCTCTAGACATGTTCTGTGGTCTTCCCTGAGAGTGCGATGCTAGTCCACTGTCTTTCAAACTCTATAGCTTCACTCTTTGGACTCTTGACCTTCTGAGAATATTCAGAGACATAATTATTGTCCCATTACAATGGTTCACATTTGTATTTGCCTGCAGTTGGGATGAAATTCTTCATGAGCCTTTGCATTTCTGCATGTATTAGAAAGGGAAATAGTGACTGTTTTTTTTTTTTCCAGGTGAACTTCTTTGTAAGAGATATTTGTATAGTGAAAAGCCTTGGAATATAGACCAGGAGTCATGAGCATGGAAGACAGAGGTGATGTGTCCAGTGGAATGTGGGCAGCCATACTTATTATATACCACACTCCTGTCTCCAGATGTGAGTCTTCCTTTCCAAGAAAGCAATCCATTGCATACCCTCCTGTCACCTTGCTTTCTTCTTGTCACTCCGTAGGAATTAAGTACTGGGTAATTAAACATATTTATATTTATGCTGCTTCCTTGCTATGCCATGAATAACAAACCATTTATTGCTTCATGTCTTTTGATGATAGCCATGACATTTGCAGGCTAATTTGTTATCTTGTTTGTAGGATCAAAACTCAGATCTTTCACCATTCTTAACATCTGCTTTTAACACATAGAAATCTAGGACTCAAGAACTGTCTTTGCCATTGGAGCAATTTCCTCCTCTTTTTACAACAATCTTGCAGACATTTATTGGTACAATTCTTTTAAAGTATCTGTGAGCTTTATATTATCAGATTACCATCCTCTTCCTTTGACAAATTTTACCTACATATTCCTTTTCAAGTAAGCCTTATCTATTTGAGCAGTATCTTGGGCTACTATAACTGAACTCTGTAAGATTCTGAGAAGCCCTTTGTCTAGCTAAGGTGGTCTAGGAGGCATCATTTTAAATCTTCCAGGAATCTAAACCAAGAACATTATGGATACATTTTTTAATTTGACTTTTGGCACTAGGACTCTTTTCACTTTGAGAATCTTTTATTGGCTGAAGTCTGGGGATGAAAAATAATTTTATTTTCCAACCCAGAAAGTCTAGACTCTCTAATTCCCTCCAAATTCTACTTGCAAAGTTAAAAGCACCATCTTGACTCATCTATTCTTCCCTCCTTCTTTCTTCCTTCCTTCTTTCCTTCCTTCCTTCCTTCGTTCCTTCCTTTTCTTCTTTCTTTCATCTTTTCCTGTTCTGGGAATTAAATCCAGGGCTTTGCAATGAATTATATCCTTGACCTTTATTAACATTTTACTTTGAGACAGGGTCTCACTAAGTTGTTCAGACTAGGATCAAACGTATGCATCTACTGCCTCAGCCACCCAGGGTGCTGTATTACAAGTATCCCAGAAATGGATCACCATGTTTATATTCATCCAGAAGCACCTTGACAATTATAGTATTTTGTTTGAAAATCTGCTTAGCTAGATCAGATGTAATGATACATTTGAGAGATTCTAAATTACTGAGTGCAATATTTTTTCTCTCTGCTTTGCTACCATGTACTACGTGCTGCCTGTCATTGTTTCAAACTTCCCCAGTAAGTTTTCTCTCCACTTTTTTAGATCCACCCACTCTCCAGCCCTCAAAGCTAATGAATATGATTTAAGTTTCTGTTTCAGCAGCACCTTATTTCTAGGTATCAACTTTTTTAGTCAGATTTCTCTACTGTACTATTTATCTTTTGCTACATAACTAACCAGCTCAAAAGTTAGTCATTTTATTTTCCCAAGATTCTGTGGCTCATCTACTTGGTCAGCACTCATCTGGCCAGTTAATTATTCCTATGGCTTCTCCTAGGATCTCACACAGCT
>PVIR01024053.1:0-26319 GCA_004026965.1 Petromus typicus | reverse complement strand
CTAAGGCAGACAGGAAGCGTGATGGCTTTGAGACCCGTTTAGTGTCAGGAAGATGAGATGGAGGGGCGGGAGGTTTGCACGTGAAATCCCAGGGTGAAATTCTCTAGGGTGTCACTGAACCCCATGTTAAATAGTCTCTCGTTTTAAATGGAAGTAATAATAATAACTGAGGTGGTTTCAAGTTTTTATATACATGGTCTAAGCCTTGGTGACTTTTTAGGGTAGATAAAGTGTTTCTGTGTTGTAGGTGCGGAAGCGGACACAGCAGTTAGGTACTTTTCACAGTCATACTGCTATGTAGTGGCAAAGCTGGGATTAGAACTTACATTCAGCACTTGAATTAATAATGCTAGGAATAATATAAGAAGCATATACTTTCTAGATTTGATAAATCAGCAAGGTTAGTGGTGAGTAAGACTTGGGGAAGACAGTAATTCAACTTGCTACCGTAAGAAAAGGGAAAAGACAACAAGTAGACCTTGGCTGTCACTGAGAACTTCCCACTTGAAGCTGTCACTGTCCGGACTGCCCATCTACCTAGTCTGCTGTATTGGCTTCATTCTGCGTAATGCTGGTAGAATCCTGGGGTTGGAAAGTGGGATGTCTGCAGAACTAGTGGTTGGGAGCAAAGTCATAGCCAGTTCTAGATTTGTGCTATCCCTGCTTACTATCTTGAAGAGAAAAATGTGGTCCCTGTTGGGGTTATGTGCCAGCTGATCTCCTTATATCAGTACTAAAAGGGAGAGTGGAGGGGTATGATTGACCAGGCAGAGCTGGGGGTCTAATGCCAATCCTTCTTGGGGCAAAGGAATCGAAATTAAGGTCCATATTGACACATGATCAGTTAGGGACAGAAGGGGTTATATGACAGGTAGTTAAGAAATATAAGTCCATCATTTAAAAAAAAAAATGATAAGCCAAATATGACTGCATATTTTATTTGCAACCCATTTTGTCAGCAGAGCATTGTTACAAAATAATTGGGCTCCTCTTTTTCAGATAGTGATGCTTAAGACTAGAGTATTCAGGCTGGGATTAAGCTCAAGGACCCAGGGTTCAATCCCCCGTAAACACATACCATGGCAGTCAGTAGCACATACCACAGTGCTGGGCGTGGTGGTTCATGCCTGTAATCCCAGCACTTAGGAGGCAGAGGCAGGAGAATTGCTGTGATGTGAGTTGGAGGCTGAGCTCAGGGTCAGCCTGAACTACAAAACAAGGCTCTGTCTTTAAAAAAAAAAAAAAAAGACTAAAGTGTTCAAGTCCAGTGCCCAAAATTCCAAAATTAAATATCAGGATGTGTTTATCTAAAAGGTTTTTATTGAATTATTTAGTCTGTCAATACCTAAATGAAGTAACCTTTTGTTTATAATTCTATCATCTATTTTTTTCTCCTAGAGTTTAATCCGGTGCAACAGCCACAGTTAAATGAGAAAGTACTGAAAGACAAGCGTAAAAAGCTTCGTGAAACCTTTGAACGTATCCTGCGACTCTATGAAAAAGAGAATCCAGATATTTACAAAGAATTGAGAAAGCTAGAAGTAGAGTATGAACAGAAAAGGGCTCAACTTAGCCAGTATTTTGATGCTGTCAAGGTAATCAAGTTTCTCCTGAAAGATAGATAAAATGTTTTACCCACAATTTGCTTTTAAAATTTAATGAGAATGTGATAGTGCATGCCTATAATCCCAGCAGTGGGGGGGGCTACAGCAGGAAGAGTGTCCTGAGTTCAAGACCACAAGACCAGCCTGAACTCCAAAAAGAAAAGGAAAAAAACAGACTTCTGTAAGCAGCTACTTCAAATCATGTCCAAAAAGAATCAGCTGTAAAGTTCTGTCTGTGACAGGATTGAGATCAAAAGGCTAGACTGCAGTTCTTTAGAAGAGATGAAGAATCTTTGAGTTCATGAGAGTCTGTCAGTTCTTGTTTTGTCATGATGTTTGGTAGTTGGAAAGCAAATTCAGGATGTGAAACAGCTGACATGGAATTTTGAGTGTTGAGTGTGAGGCTTATTTTTCATCCATACTATCAAAATCTCGGTTTCAGAATGCCCAGCATGTGGAAGTGGAGAGTATTCCTTTGCCGGATATGCCGCACGCTCCTTCCAACATCTTAATCCAGGACATTCCACTTCCTGGCGCCCAGCCACCCTCCATCCTTAAGAAAACCTCTGCCTATGGGTAAGGAAGCAGCACTGTAGTCAGCCTCCAGGAAAAGTGCCTCAGATAGAAAGTGTCAAAGTGGTACAGTGAAAAATAAGAGCTAGCATGCATATGTGCAGTGTGACATTTGACTAGAGGGGAAAGAATCCCTTGGAAATTTAGAAAGGGAAATAAGCACTGTATATTTTCAGTTTTTATATCACTACTGTTTGCAATTCATAATAATTGCATTCATCATGGGAAGTTGGCACAACTCGTCTCAGTTCTTTTCTCTTCCCCTCTGCTCCCTGTCCAGCCTTTTCTTGGTCCCCTTCACTGTCGTGCATTCACTGTCATCCCCTTTATTTTTTACAGGCCTCCAACCCGAGCAGTTTCCATCCTTCCTCTTCTTGGACATGGAGTTCCACGATTGCCCCCAGGCAGGAAACCTCCTGGTCCTCCTCCCGGTCCGCCGCCTCCTCAGGTTTTGCAGATGTACGGCCGTAAAGTGGGCTTTGCTCTCGATCTTCCTCAGCGTAGGCGGGATGAAGACATGTTGTATAGTCCTGATCTTGGTAAGGCATGGCTGTTCTCACTGTCTTTCATGTTGGCCTGTTTAACATGTTGTTTATAACCATCAGAACCTAGGAAATAGATGAGGGAACTGTGTGTATCTCATACATGTGCTGATGGATAAGTCATAGAATTTACCCAAGTACAAGAACCATACAGAGAAGGATGTATTGAAATGTTTATGTTTCATGGTAGTCTTTTTCTCTTAGAGTTGCTGTGTAGCCCAAGCTGATCTTGAACTCAGAATCCTCCTGCCTCAGCACCCCAAATGCTGGTGTTACAGCCCTACAACCTCATGGCTGGTCTGCATTAACCAGGCTCTTCTTAGAGATGTCTCAGTGTTACTACCAACCCTGAATATTAGGATACCTGTTCTCTTTCAGCATTATTGTTATCAGACTCTTATTCCACTTTATATGATCATTTATTATTTCTAATTATGTTTTCGATACTTTAAAGCTTGCACTATTAAAAAGTACTTAGAATTAGTACCTTGTAGAAATAACCAAACTATATGAATAGCTGCAATTGATTTCTTATTTAAACAGATTAATATTCCGAGTTATATAATGAATGTAATTTTCTTATTTCTGGAGACGATGTCGTGGAGCATTTGGTCATGACACTTGTTCTGTGCTCTCTCCTTTCCAGTACCGCGTGGTCATGACGATGACGTGTCCAGCACAAGTGAAGACGATGGCTACCCTGAGGACATGGATCAAGACAAGCACGATGACAGTACTGATGACAGTGACACGGACAGGTCAGATGGAGAGAGTGAGGGGGACGAGTTTGTGCACCGGGATGATAACGAGCGAGACAACGCTGAGGAAAAGAAGTCAGGTGTGTGCCATGGCACTGGCCGTGAAGAGCACACGGCTGACGCCCCTAACCCGTCATCGAAAAGAGGGATCACAGTTTTATTCACCCTTATTTTGGAAGTTTTTGACACGAATAGTATTCAGTGAATGTAAGGAAAAAATAGTATGTGTAGTTTAACAGTGTAAAGATACGCTGTCGTGGATATGCTATAGGAAAGAAAGAAGAGTAAGCTTTTGTTTTTTTCCTAAATAAGCTTTTTCATTGTCTTTGTTCTTTTTTGGATTTTCTATATTCATGGTACCTAAACATGAACCAGGATTATAATTATCACTCAGGTACATCTGTAAGTGAAATCGTGAACTATAGTGTATCTATGACACATGTTATTTATTGCCTAAAACATTTGCTGCAGTGTCATAGGTGTTGAGCAGTGCAGTATACACTGGTTCTGTCCAGCATCACTGGTATCAGAGCTTTGGGGGCTGTTCTGTAGCCGCAATTGACACACACTGTTCATACGTAGTATTAATGTGTACGGTGTTCACAGAGTATTTACAATGGTGACAAATATTCCTTCTACTATTTCTTAGTCCTGACTGCAAACCAGAAAGCTAAAGCATGGTAGAGAGAAACAGTACCAGGAAAGTATAGAGGCTCTGAGGTAGGACCTCGTTCAGTATAGAAAAAGCTGAATCATACCTGCTCCATTTTTCTCTGGGACTTTGTGGTCTCTGGGCCTTCTTGTTTCCTTTTTCTGTCAGTTGTTTTTTCTTACATATGCCCGTCAGCACTATTCTTCTGAAAATGTCCCAACATTGCTTTGATATTTTTTACTTCAGCTAATATTTATTGAGTTTTAACTATTTACCAGGCACTTTTCTAGAACTAAGGATACAGAGAAAAACAAACTAAAGTCCTGCCTATCTACATAGAGTAATTATCTTTCCTCGGTGTTTACCAACCAAAATGTCGGATTGAACTCAAGACCTTGACTTGCCAGGCAGGCGTGCCACTGAGCTAAATCTCCAGCCCTTTAATCATGTTTTTTAAGCATCTTCTGGGTGTGAGTTTTTTCTTATTAAATTGTTTATTGTAGTGTTTATTGCTAGCTTTTCTTTCTAAAACCATATTATATGCATGGGAGCAACCCTGCATGCTTATGATGTTTTTTTTTTTTTTTAACTGTTGGATTGTTTGTTTATATTTTATGTTGGCCTGGAGCTTAGTATAGGTTTTAGGATTTTCCTAGCTTCTTGAGGAAGCTAGCCTTACATCTCTTCCTAAGCCTTTTTAAAAAATATTTTGTTAACTTAAGATATAGCAGAATTTCCTTTTAAAATTTGTGTCTTTTAAGGACATACATCTTTTAATTATATTTCAGTTCTCTATGTTTTGTGCATATATTCTTGATATGTATATTTTATACAGTGAATATTTTTTATAGAATTGGTTTTTATGTGAGGGTTCAATTGTATTGACAAAGATATAAATAGGATCACTTACATGTTAAGGTTTATATATTTTAAATCTCTGTAGCATGTATTTTTTTTTTACCAGTTTGTATCCTTAATATAGCTATTTCTTCATTCTGTCCTGTAATGGGTTGTAACTATATGATCCTTTTGAGTTACATAGTAAACACCTGGATTTTATTAATCTTGACAACCCTTCTACCCCCACCCGATAGGTCTGAGCGTACGGTTTGCAGATATGCCTGGAAAATCAAGAAAAAAGAAGAAGAACATGAAGGAGCTGACTCCTCTTCAAGCCATGATGCTTCGAATGGCAGGTACAGCAAGGAATAGTGCGTCCCCTTTACAGACAGCTTTCCACTTAGTTGCTCAGAACCGCCTGTGTTTTATAAAAGTTAAGGTTTGGATAGGCTGCCCGAGTTGTACAGTTAGTGAGTTGTCAGCATGCATTTCAGTGTCGCTTTATCATGTGCTGAAGCCTGGATTTGTCCCACTGTGCTACGCAGGCACAGTTGCACGGAAGACTATTGGGTTGTTACTTTTTAAGAATGCACTTAACATGTATCTTCAGGATGTAAAAGATGAATCAATTCTGTGTACCCATTTTAAAATTTTCTTCCAGGTCAGGAAATCCCCGAGGAGGGCCGGGAAGTAGAAGAATTTTCAGAGGATGACGACGACGACGATTCTGATGACTCTGAAACAGAGAAGCAATCCCAGAAACAACATAAAGAGGATCTTCATTCTGATGGCACATCTGCTGCTTCTTCCCAGCAGCAGGCGCCCCCACAGTCTGTTCCTCCTTCTCAGATTCAAGCGCCTCCTATGCCAGGACCGCCACCTCTCGGACCGCCCCCTGCTCCACCTTTGCGGCCTCCTGGACCGCCTACAAACCTTCCTCCCGGACCACCTCCAGGTCAGCACTTCCAGGATAAGAATACTTACTTCATGAAGTCATTCTAGAAATCATCCATTATTAGTAGTCATGCTTTCTCTTTTCCTCATAGTAGACTCCTCTTAGGATAGCAGGAATTGTCACAAGTTATATCAAACTTGTTCATTTTTAAGGCATCATTTACAGCTGAATTCTAATAGGCCCTTGTTTCTGTCTAAAGCTCTTCCTTTTTTCAAAGTTACTTCTGGCTAGAGCTGTCAGAAATTTGAACACATAACTGTTCATTTCTTTAGTACTACTTTTTCACATGAAAAATTGGCTCACTTGTAAATTGGCAGCAGGTGGGACTAGGGCACAGTTGGCACTGTCTCATGATGTTTTTCTTTTAAGAACTATTGAATGTCATAAAATCCTGATGGTTTTGTAGATTATAGTTCTCTTAATAAAAACAAAAGTAATCAGTCTTATTTATCAAATATACAACTAGTGAAGAGTTTTTTATGTTGGTATATTTCCAGTCCAGCAGAAGTGTGATTGAATATGCTTTTTAAAAAAATGATTCATAACATCCATTGCTCTTTTAATGATGCTTGATGCTTGTTAAATTAATTGTTTCCTTATATTTTAGTGAGATAATGAACTTACCTGATTTTGAGTTAAACTTTTAAGTCAAACCATGTGACCACAGCTATCACTTCATTTGTTGGGCAGTTATTTATCATTTTTCTCTTTTCAGGGGCTCCTCCATTCCTGAGACCACCTGGAATGCCAGGACTCCGAGGGCCTTTGCCACGACTCTTACCTCCAGGACCACCGCCAGGCCGACCCCCAGGCCCTCCTCCAGGCCCTCCTCCAGGGCTGCCCCCTGGCCCTCCTCCCCGGGGCCCTCCTCCAAGGCTGCCGCCCCCTGCCCCTCCAGGTGATGCTCTCAGTCTCTGTAACGAAACCCTAGTCCACCGTGATCTATACTCCAGGGCCTTGTCATATTTCAGTATCTCGAAAGCAAAGAATGTCTTACTATCAGTGGTGGTTTTTAATTGCTGGTGGCCTAGACTGGTGCAGAATTCTTACAGTGGATATTTTCTTTCTGTCACTTGTGGGGCTTCCCAGCTGTAGACCACAGTAGAGTGAATTTTATATTTGAGGGGTTTTGCTTTTAGAAGTACAGTTTGTAAATTTGCATACCTGTGTGAGTTCCAGCTTTAGTTCTAGATCTTTGGAAGGCTGAGGCAGGAAGATGCAAATTTGGGCCTAGCTAAATAACTTAGTGAGAGAGACCTTGTCTTAAAATAAAAAATGTTGAAGAGGTGGGAGTGTAGCTCAGTGGGAAGGGCCATTGGTCCAGTCCCCAATGCCACAGGGTTAGAAAGCCACTAGAGGTCTAGTGCTTCAGCTTAGGCTTTGTCTTTCCCAGCAGTACACAAATAATTACAAATCTATCTAATCAACAGTGTCTAAGATTTATTGAAATACAGTGTTTTATATTCAAAGAATATTAAAATCTACAGGCCCTAATCTGTAGTCATTGTGTGTCTGTGTCATTGATAGTACATGAATTGTTTTCCAGTAATTACCTGCTGTGGTTACATTTTCTGATTTCATGGCTATTTAATGACCAGGCTTAAATATTTATTTCCTGCCCACGGGGCTAACCTGTTGGCAGTGGTAGTGGTGTGGAGTGAGTTCATTAGGAATGGGGATGAACCCCTGTCTTTGACTCCGATGACATCTCTGCTATACAGCGAGAGTGTCGAATTAAAGTAGAACCTGACGGCAGTTCATAATTTTACTTTATATAATACAGGGATACAGAGTGAAGGTGAATATCTATTCCTTTACCATCTAAATGTATTGTGAGATTTAAAGAGCATGGAATGAGCTCAGCTTTTCTCTGTAAAATGTTACCAGTTTTTAGAATTGATGAGCCGCATTTCATCGTGGTAGTTTAATGGTGCTTTAACCATGGTTTGGTGGAAGTGAGACAGCTCCAGTCTTGGTGCTCACCCTGGCTCTTCTCTTGTAGGTATCCCTCCGCCCCGTCCCGGCATGATGCGCCCACCTTTGGTGCCTCCACTCGGACCTGCCCCTCCCGGGCTTTTCCCACCAGCTCCCTTGCCCAACCCAGGCGTGTTGAGCGCCCCTCCCAACTTGATTCAGCGCCCCAAGGCGGATGACACGAGTGCAGCCACCATCGAGAAGAAAGCCACGGCGACCATCAGCGCCAAGCCACAGATCACCAACCCCAAGGCGGAGATCACTCGATTTGTGCCCACTGCGCTGAGGGTGCGTCGGGAGAATAAAGGGGCCACCGCTGCTCCCCAAAGAAAGTCAGAGGATGATTCTGCTGTGCCTCTTGCCAAAGCGGCTCCCAAATCCGGTCCTTCTGTTCCTGTCTCAGTACAAACTAAGGATGACGTGTATGAGGCTTTCATGAAGGAGATGGAAGGGCTGCTGTGACAGCGTCCCATGCCAAACAGGCTTCTGTTCACAGCGGCGCTGCGAGCAAGTGAGACGCTTGCTGGAGCGCCTAGGTGAGCGAGCTGCCTCTGCTGTCAGGTGTCTTCTACTTTCAGTTCCGGGATGTCACTGGGTGTAGCCTTGTTTGGAATTTCACCCCAGAGACGGGTCACCAAAGCAGTGCTGCTAACATCCACTCTTCACACCACCATCTTCGTCCCTTTCTTCTCCCGAGTTTTTGGAAATTAGTGACCAGGCACATCTTACTTACTTGTTCTGATTCTCTTGTATGCCGTGGGTCCTGGAGTAAAGATTTCTCAAAAAATAGTTCATTTCATCTTACTTTTTTGTGTTTGAATTATTTTTAATATTTTCATGTAAATATTTTGTAATATTTTACTTGTAGTGAAATGGATTGCAATGTCATTTCCTAATTCAAAGTAGGATATGTGGGGAGAAAATGTACAATTCATTGCTTAAAAGTATTTCCCACTGACCTAAACTTTGTTTCATGGAAAAAATAAATAAATGTTCTACACCAAGACTGTGTGTTAATAGTACCTTGTTTTATGGGCAGAAAAGAAGAAAGTATTAAGACTTAGACTTTTAGGGAGCTACCATTTCTGCTACAGAATGGTTTTACTGAAAACATGGTAAAAACTGAGTTTTAATTTTTAAGGAATAATGAGAACTGGAAAAATCTTTTCCTTTGAGATTATCATTCATTCGATGAAATTTTTATATGTTTTTATATTAAAACACTCATTGCTTAAATACATCTAGCATTGATATAATTTCAAAGTTTTTCAGGAACATACTTTATCTACCTAATTATCTTGGGTGTTGGTATTTGCAAGTATTTCCACCATTTTATTTACACTTGAGTGTGTTCAGACTTAAAAAATGCCTTGTGAATTTTCTAGAAACAATGCACTAATGCACTTAGGCCGAGCACATACTACTCCCACAGCATCTTGACTATCTTTCGCTTGAATTCCCCACCGTCAGGGCAATGATTAAAAGGGGAAGGAGACTTTAATCTTACAGTAAATTGCTCTTGATAGTTTTTTCTTTAAGATCCAGTGTGTCTGCTTTGCTTAGAAGTTCTTTTGATTAAAGCAAATCCTGCCGAAGTACTAAGTAGACAATGTCATGTTTTGTGTTAGCCTTTGATTTTGGTTTTGGTTTTTTAAAAGGACAGCAGGTTAATTGAGATGCAAAGATTAAACATATAGTATCAATACACTGTAAGCATAAACAATTACTCTTCAGTATGTTATATTTTAATGTATTTCCTTGATACTTCTGTCTAGGACATATTTTGTGTTGTATAGAATTGTTTATCATCGATGTATTTCCTAACAAGCTTTATTTTTAAATTTAACAGTAAAATCAATATACTTAAGATGTCAACTGCATCTGAAAGGGAAGCCAGCAGTTCTGATTCAGGGTAAACATTTGTGGTCATGATTTATTTCATGGTTTCAAAGTTCTCTGTTGTGCTTAAGTCACATCTATAAAATATAAGCTAGGTACGGCTCTGCCTGCGTGCGTAGACTTGTTGCTGTTCATCAGAGCTTTGCTTTCCTACACATCAGTTTCTCCTTAAAGTCATTGTGACATTCATTTTAGACTTTCCTAAGCCGAATTAAAAATCACAGTTACAGCCTGCCAGCGCATGGAATCAACACAAAGCCCTAGATGTCTCATTTCTCTTTAGTCTCGAGTCGCAACATGTACATTCTGGTTTGGGGGCTGTTTGTTCTTAAATATGGCTTGGAGGTTATTTTAAAATATTTTTAGATGTTTTTTACAGCGTTCAAATATTCAGATCTTTAGATACCACAGCCACCACCCTATTTGGAACTGCAGGTCCTGCGCTTGATCCCTAACTCCAAGTAGGGTGGCTGCTACTTGAAAACGCTCTTCAGTGAGGAAGAATTTGGAAGGCAGACCTTACCTTAGGACAACAGAGGCTCAAAACTGTCACTAAGCAAAGCTACACAAAATTCCTACACATTTAGGAAGGAAATCAGTTGGGGGAAAGAAGTTACATCCTCAGAAATAAAGAGCTTTTCAAGAATGAGCAGGACTGAAAGCCGAAATAACTGCCTCCTTCTGCTTTTTAACAGCTTTATAGTTTTAGCTATGAAGAGGGGAGACAGCAAATGACTACTGGATGGACACACCGTGCTGGTTCTGCCGAGGGCCAAAAACTAGTAGAGCGAAGAGTGGTGATTTACTCCAGTAATAAATGAAAACGGGCCAAGAACAGACCCAACAGCTTCACCTAAGACTAGTGCAGAATAGCCCGGATCAAAGGCACATGCGTAATCAAGGGTTTTTTTTAAATACTATATTGTATACATATATATATATATATATATATATATATATATACACACACACATAGCATGTATATTATATTATATATAATATATACATATGTATATACACATAACATGTATATATAATATACATATTGTATACACATGTACATATTATATAATATGTATATATTATATAACATGTATATATCATATACATATTGTGTATTATATGTGTATATATTATGTACATATTATGTATATATTATACATAATATATACATAATATTGGGCCGGGGAGTTAGCTCAGTGGTTCCGGCGCCTGTCTTGCAAGCGTAAGGGCCGGGGTTTGATTCCCCGGTAACCACATACCATACTGGGCGTGGAGACTCACGCCCAGCAGCAACCATTACCACATACCACAGTGCCGGGCGTGGTGGCTCACGCCTGTAATCCCAGCACTCGGGAGGCAGAGGCAGGAGGATTGCTGTGATGTGAGTTTGAGGCTGAGCTCAGGGACAGCCTGAACCACAAAGCAAGACCCTGTCTCAAAAAAAAAAAAAAAAAAAAAAAAAAAAAAAAAAAAAATATATATATATATATATATATACACACACACACACACACACATAATATTATATAATGTGTTCATTAAAAACTCAAAGGTTAACATGAAAGGCCAAATAATGGCATAAAAATATTACATTCAAAAGAAAAAAAAACTGTAAAACATCAGTTTTTACAAAGATGTCTGTGGCTTGGGAAGATTTTTATTTTTCAGTTTTGTTTTTTAATGAGCTAGAACAAGGGTCAGCAGACTTTCTCCCAAGGACCAGACAGACAGACAACATTCTGTCCTCTGCCAGCTCTAGTTCTTTGACAGCGTAAGACCTGATCAGCAGGCAGCAAGGCTGCCTCACTAGGTGCGCTTAAGAAAAGACCCTCTGCCTCTGATGTCCTTGACTGAGAAGCTAGACGTCAAGGTGACTCACAGCGAAAGGGACCTGTTCTCATTGTATTTGGACAATCAAGGGGCTGTCTTAGTCTCTCATCGCTGAGACGCAAAACTGCACGCCCACAATTTACAGGACAGTTTATTTTGGCCCATTCTCAGTCCCATGGCTCACTAGCTCTAAGGCAAAGGAGCAAAGGAAAACCTCCCGGAAGGGAGAAGCCAGAAGCCGGGAGACTAGCGCCTCCAGGTCCTGCTCCCGAGACCCGTCCTGCGACCACGCCCACTCCTAACCCAGCCTCTGCCGGCCTCTGACCCGGTCCCCTTCTAAAAGCCCCGCCCAGGAATGCACGAAGTTCTCGGAGGACCAATCAGTACGAGGGGCCGTCCCACGGATCCTTCTTCGTGCAATGGAGGGATTGGCCTCTCCGACCCAGTGTAATAGTAGCGATTGCATCAGTGGTTCGCTGTCTTTTGTCTTCCGTGTGGGCGGGGCGATAAAGGCAGGATATTGGAAGGAGCGAGTGGAGTAAGATCATGGTATTTATTTAACATACAAATTTAAATACAAAGAAACTAGACATAAATCTGTATAAACACGCTAAATGTAAAGCATGATTTGTTATTTGGAATACACGTCAACCAGAACATTAGCACACACAAAAAGAGATGGAAAATCTAATTCTTTGAGGAACTTTAAATAGGAATGTTACTAGAGGATTTAGATGTGGGATTAGAATACTCAGACAGAAGCTCAGTCTTTTGCGTGGTGCTGGGACACTGCCAACGTTTGCTTTGAGATACTTTTCTCTGCTTGCACGGCTGAGCACCTCTCTCTGGGTATCACACCGGGGCCTTGCAGCGAGGAGCCCTCTGACGGAGCCACACTAGGGCTCTGCTGGACGTAGTGTCACAGACGAGGCTCCTGAGAAACCATTCAAAAATAAATAAAACGCGAGACCACTCCACAACTGTGATTACAAACAAAAAACATGAGTATTGTCCAAGCCACTGAAATGACCAAATTCCCATCCGGGTACCCATGAGTGTATTTTCCAACTACAGCCTGATAACATTCACTACATCCACTTCCAGACAGCAAAACCCCCAATCAACTAACATAGATCCACAACCTGTAAGAAACCCTTTTTTATTTTTTTTAAAATTGATTGATTGATTGATCGATTTTGGCGGTACCAGGGCTCAAACTCAGGATATTGCGCTCGCGAGAAAGGCACGGCAACCCTGAGCGTAATCTCCAGTCCCTTATACAAAATCTTAACGCCCTCTTACTGAGTCAGACCCCCACGTTTCCCCACGGTGTGTTCTGTGTGCCATAACAAACAATAAAGCCACCTTGCGCAACTACAAGTATAACCTCGGTTGTTTGTCCAGAGAGCGCTGACAAAAACACAGGTGCAGCTAAACTGCTAGTTCTTTGGACATAACCCTTCCTAAAAATAAAACCCCTGAGCTTGGCGTGGTGGCTCACTCCTATAATCCCAGCACTTGGGAGGCAGAGGCAGGAGGATTGCCGTGAGTTTGAGGCTAGGTTGGGATATATAGTGAACTCAGGGCCAGCCTGAGCTATAAAGTGAGACCTTGTCTCAAAAAAACTAAAAGAAAAATAATTAATTAAATTAAATAAAAATTAAATCCCTAGTAGTTTTATATCAGTGAGGTGTGTCTGGTTACTCACAGCTGTTAGATAAATTCATGTTGAACTACATTCTCATATTGGTTAAAGTATTTTCAGTATTTATTTTCCTTCTCAGAAGGTTTTTTAGAATTTTTAAATTAACCTAATCAGATTTATATTCTTTGGTAAAAATCATTTTTTAATTTTCTATTCCTGGCGTCTATTGCAAATACTCAGTGTTACCTATAAAAGGAAAGTCTATAGAGAAACAGACAGGTATGGATCTTATAAAGCTATTTATGAGCTATCTTCAAGGGCTGAGGAATTTAGTTCTCCAGACCAGTGACTTTAGGAAAATTGTTACTTTCATTCCCAACCTGGTAACACTTTCCTGGGTCTCATCTTTGTGTCCCTAAGAAATGGCCGATGTAGTGTTGTCTGTCTGAAACTATAAAACCGTTTAGAACCCAAGTTACTGTTCCAAGGTCCCATCATTCTCTTTCATATATGTATGTGTGAAAACTTATTTTCTACTTTCTCTCCTTGTGGAGAAAGCAAAATGAGCTTTACAGTGACAATTTTATATCTGCCTAAAGTAGTTTAATTTCTTCTTGTTTTATTTTATTTTTTGGTTTGTTGGGCTTTGTCATTATTGTTCCTCCTTTTGTTCTCCATTTTCTTCTTTTAGGAAAGTAAACATTTACTTTAAAAAAACTGCTTTGGTATTGTCAAGCTTCTTATATAAGGTTTTTTTGTTTGTCTGTTTTTTGTTTTTTAGTACCAAGGATCAAACTCAGAACCTTGCACTTGAAAGGCAGGTTTAGTGGCACTGAGCTAAATCCACAGTCCTAAATTTCTCGTATTTCAAACATTCTAAAATGGTTACAATGGCTTTGTGAGTTAATAAGTTACCAATTTCCAAGACTTCTTTAAAATTAAAAGTTGTATATAAAAACTTACATTCAACTAGATAAACCCGGTTTTACACAGAAGTAAGAATAGCACTATTCAGTGGACTCCGTTCTCTATGGGAAACTTAGAGCTATCATTCATGCTTCTCAACGAATTCTCAAATACCACAAGGTGAACTATGACGCCCATTGTACCAGTGAGGCTGAGTTTTAAGGAGACTGAGGAAGTTTTCTAAATTCAGAAGACTATAAAGAGAAGAGCAGTTAGCACCTGTCTCACTCCAGAGAGCCTGAGTTCTTCAACCATGAAGCCGTGACCTTTCCACCACTGAAAAGTGCTTTGTGAAGCATTTGCATTCAGTACACCAGTCACCAACTGCAGGCTGGGCTAAAGCTTTTAATTCCAACAGAACTAAACAGACCAGTTCTCGGTGACACATAGCTCAAGACAGGCTCTGCAGGAAAAAGAAAGATCGAGCAAATATATCTTGGCCAGGTCACACTCTGCCACACTGAACATGCTTATCTCTGCAGGAAAGACTAAGTGTGCCAGAGAAGCAACGCAATATAAATTAACTAAATCCTGAATTCAATTTCTTTTAAGTCTTCTTCCATACGGTCTCATGCTTGAGGAAATAATGCTTTTTAAATTAACCTCAATAACAACTGTTTCTTCATCAAGGACCATAGGTGCCACTGTTTCTGCAGGAAGTATGCCTTCTCTTTAACTGTCCATACATCACTCAAGTTAAAAAAGGTATTCTAAAAACCAGAAATTAGGCAAACTTGTAGCATCTGACCCTAAAAATACCTGGGGCAGATGGTAGGGGATGTTGGAGGACGGTGAGGGGCTCTTACTAACTTGCATCAGATATATATTATATATATTTGGCATGTATATATGTGTGTACACATACACATTTGTCCTTCAGTATCTCATATCTGTGGGGGATTGATTTCAATTCAAAGGACTTCCTTTAGATTCCAAAATGTGTAGATCCAATTCCATTAACACACTCTCCTGTGTACTTCAAATCATTCCAGATCACTCACTGTTTTACTAAAGCCATACCTTCCGTATGTTAACCCATCTACAGGACCCTAGCAACAGGGTCATATTTCAGGCTGTAGGCAAGCACATAGTATTTAAAAACAGCATGGGTAAAAGCAGCCCCTAAGGGTCGGCAGATTAGCCCAGTGGTTCCCGGGTTCAATCCCCAGTAACCAGATACAAGGTCAGACATGGAGACTCACATCCACATACCACAGTGCCGGGTGTGGTGGCTCATGCCTGTAATCCTAGCACTTGGGAGGCAGAAGCAGGAGGATTGCTGTGATATGAGTTTGAGGCTGAGGGCAGGACTATCCTGAACCACAAAGCAAGACCCTGTCTCAAAAAAAAAAAAAAAAAAAAATCCTATTAGCATACTTACTGATAAGTAAAATCATATCCTTGTAGGAAATGGTATTTCTTTCAATTAGGTGCCTAGTATGTGGCCATAAAAGTGAACTAGCTCAGCCTTCAAAGCAGGTATTGTGCCATTCGAGGAAACCTGAACACAAGGAGGCATCAGTAACTGGATATCCTGGAGCTGCCCGGCTCTCCTGGGGTCTATTCTCAGACATTATGAAGCAAAAATCTGCCTCTTCAAAAAACCATGAGGCCTGGCTTTGCACACTTCCAAGTTGACTGCAAATAAGGAGTAATCACAACATCCAGCGTGTTAGCACTAACAAGCTGATCTGTATTATTTACTGTTTCTTATCCTGTCCCTTGGAAGTAAGGAAAAGAAAAGAAAAAAAAAAAAATACACAAAGCAAAACCACCAAGCAATCCTGCGTGTTCCAAGAGTGGAAATCTGGTTGGCCTGAGTTAGGACACCTAAGGGCATGGATGCTCAGTAAACTCTGGGGAGGACATAAAATCCACACGGAAGAGCCGGCCAGACCCAGCTGAGGATGAAGACGTACCGTTTTAATTTATTTTCCAGAAGGATTTCAACTCTGACTCAGGAGAAACCTGAATCCAAAGATGTGAAGTCTAAACTGGGATCTTTTGGGCCGGCCTTTGTGCCTCAGAAGAGCTTGCTGAGGAGGACGAAACGGAAAAGGGTCATCCAAGGGAAAACAGGACTACTGGTGTTGAACCCGTCCTGAAAGGCGTCTCGGCGCTTAGGTCACGTGACCTGCTTTTCCTAACATCTTTACTAAAACATTGTGCGGGTACTTAACAAACCTATTACAGGCAGAGCGGGAAGAGGAGTCGTTACTTCAGGCTGGTGGGGAAATGGGAGAGATTTTTTTTTTTAATGTTGGATAAAAGTAGTCCCTAAAAGTAAGGGGGTTTTGTACAATGCCAAGTAACAAAAAGAGTATAATGCAATGGAGACAAGGCCATTATTAAGCAAAACTTTGAAAAAATCATCAACTCATGACCGAAGAATCTACTGTCAGGGCATTTCCAACCTCATGATTCATGCTTCCGTGTTACATAAATACTGCATGTTTCGTTCATGTTAAGGTACTGTGAACATGAGCGTGCTAGATGAAGATATCTGATATGGACACGAAATCAACAGCCTTCAGACTAAGAATCTCTTAATTACGGTCACCTACGCCACCCTTCAGACTCCACTGCCCCTTTGGAAAAGTACGGCCAAAAAGACAACTTTCTCCCCTAAACAAGTTCAGCCTCACGTTTTCTTTCTCGAACTTTGTCCTGACCGCCCACAAACGGGACAGAAGAGCAGAGGCCCTCAAAAAGTTGAGTAACAAGTAAGTCCAAAGTAGGCCTCAGCGCAGGTACCCAGCCTCTCTGACGCCCAGCCCCGCCCATCTCCAGGCCACTGGACCCCCGTGGCGCCCCTCGCTCACCCTTCTCGGCTCAAGGCCGACCTACCCAAGGATCAGACCGATCCAGAACTACACAAGCTGCCGACCAGCACCACCACCTGCAGGGGGTTCCGTCCCCGACCCCGACCCCGACCCGCACCTCGACCCCGCTCCTCTGGTAGGTCCCACCACCACACAGCTCTCTCGACCACAGGATTTTCACCGACTTTATTGGCTCCGGACTCCGGCGGGCTCCTCGCCGCCCAGCTCCCCGCTGGATGGCAGGGGCCCCTCCATGACACCCGGCACAGGGCGCCCGGGACGGCTGAGGCCAGGGCCCGCGCGGAGGCAGCCGGCTCCCCCGCGGCGGCGTCGGGGTCACTTGCTCTTCACTTTCTGACTCTCCGTCTTCTTGGGCAGCAGCACGGCCTGGATGTTGGGGAGCACGCCGCCCTGAGCGATGGTCACTTTGCCCAGCAGCTTGTTGAGCTCCTCGTCGTTGCGGATGGCCAGCTGCAGGTGGCGCGGGATGATCCGCGTCTTCTTGTTGTCGCGCGCGGCGTTGCCGGCCAGCTCCAGGATCTCGGCCGTCAGGTACTCCAGCACGGCCGCCAGGTACACCGGCGCGCCCGCGCCCACGCGCTCCGCGTAGTTGCCCTTGCGCAGCAGTCTGTGTACTCGGCCCACCGGGAACTGCAGGCCGGCGCGGGAGGAGCGCGACTTAGCCTTTGCCCGCACTTTGCCGCCCTGCTTTCCGCGACCGGACATGTTCACTTGCCGCCTGAAACTCCAGCGAGATAAAACAGCCGCGGGCCACCCTGGTGAGCGAAAGCGGCTGACCACACCGGAACTGCTCCTCCAAACTCTTCTGCGGCCACTAGGCAGCACCGTCCGGTTGGGCGCTGCAACCTGCTCGGTAATGACAGGCAGGGCCCTCCCCCAATCAGAGGTCTAGCAAAGGACTCGCCTCCTCCATTCTGTCCAATCAAAGGGGCCAATTTTTAGCCTTTATTTCCATAGCCGCCCTTACGAATTACTGTACCAAGAGCCAGAGTGAATCTAATGGGAACTCAGATTTCAACGTTCGAACTTGCTCCTAGGAAAAGAAACAAATTTTATGGAAATTCTCTTCTAATCCTGGGTAGTGAGTGATAAACAAGACAGAATACCTCCTGTACTGATGAAAAGGACGAGCTCGTTTAGCCGAAATTTAACATTTTATGTCTCAGGCTGTGGGCTTGCAAAAGGCTGCTGGATTCCTTGGGAGTTCACCTGCACTGCTGAGTGGCTGAACCTAACGTTGCTCCCTGGACGTCACAGCTCCACAGCAGGAGCCTTGAAGACCCCGGCCTCACCTTGTAGATGAGCCCAAGACAAAATGGCAGTAACTTACTTTTATATACCTAAACTACAGACCCATAGGATCTGAAACAAAATAGTATTCTTAAATTAGAGAGTACTTTCTAATTCACTGAGGTACTTTCATTCCTCTAACATTCTCCACTACTACACAGTTACACTGATAGGCGAGTAACGTCAAACTTGCCTAAATAGACTGTGTGGATTTTAGTATCTGTTTAAAAGTGAAACAGATTTTTCACCTCTAATAAAACGTGTATGTCCTGACTGCCCACAATGATTTACCTATTGGGGAGACTCTGAGTCTTTGGAGCTGAGAAGCACTGTATTGTTAAGGTTAAGATAGTCGCCCTGGAGCCAAACTACCAAATCCTGACTCTACCACGAATCAGCTGACCTTCAGTAAATTAACTTCTATACCATTGTCAAACTTTTGAAGATTATCTAATAGCTCTCAGACATAATAAATGGACATACAAACCAGACGCCAATTTTAACAAAATGTTCCTGGAGTTCTGTAAAAAAGCTTAAATTTTTGCATGCAGCACAAAAAGTTCTTAAAAGTTTTAAAAATTATGTTGGACAATTTTTGTTTATTTTCAAATACTTGACAAAATTTAAGATTTTTTTCTAACTAATGTTCTTAGGACTTTTTTTTTTTTTGACAGAGTCTGTCTTTGTAGTTCAGGCTGGCCCTGAACTCATCAGCTCAGGCTGGCCTCAAACTCAGCAATCTTCAGGCCTCTGCCTCCTGCGTGCTGGGATTACAGGCCTGAGCCACCACGCCTGGCTAGTTCATAGATCACTTTAATGAAAAGGGGGGGGGGGAAGAAAGAAGGAGAGACAGGCTTTTTGAGTTAAAGAGATGGGCAAGAATTGAAACAAGTATAAATTTCAAGCATTTAGAAGCATAATAAATTTTTACCATAAAGCTTTTCTGCTAGACCAGCTCATCTTCAAGACTAGGGGAAAAGGCTTATCTGACTAAAATATTCATTTCAAAATACTAATAAAGTTTGAGAATGAATTATGAATTATTTCCTATATACTTCTTCCTTCTAAAACAACAAAAACTCTTGCGAAGATGGAGAGTTCTGTCTACGAGTACTGTAAACAGTTCATTAAAACTTTCTTGTTTTTGTTGAAAGATCCTTTTCAATAGAAAGGAACTGAGAGCATCTCTGATTTGGGGGACTTGCAGAATAATCTGATGGAAAGCCCCTGTTCTAGCATCCATTGTTTTACAAGAACTTTGAATTTTTACGTGGAAGACATGAGAATTTCAGATTTAAAGGACACAAGAAATTTATACTAAATCAACCCCGTAAGTGTAGGAACAGTCACGGAGCGAAAAAGCAAATACGGAATGCGATCCCAGGACAGGGGGGAGAGGAGGTAGGAACATCTTAACATTTCTCAGAAACAGCTGCAACAGAAAAAGAGGGAGGGTAAAGGGACATGGGAAGATGAAAATTATGGTAAGAGTTTTCAGTAAGGGCCACAAAAACGGGGGGAAACTGTTAAAATATTTCTCCTCCACCCAATATTTAAAAGATCCACATGTGGGAATCTGTAAGGTAATTGCTTTGACCCAAGACCTAATGAGCTATAAGATTTTTCTCGTGATTTTCATAATATTTCAGACATACTATGATAGAAGTATACACTCTGTGGAAAAACAGAACCAGGCTGGAATTAACGTGCTCTGAAAGGGAGAGTCATAGAAGCTGTGAGAATGAGAGACCACCCCCCTCTACCTGAGCGGTGAGAAAGGTCGACGTAAATTCTATCATCTCATATTGCTTAAACTTTCAAATATTCTACTCGCCCTTCCAATTGGAAGTCTTCCTTCCAATTTAAGGCCAAAAGAAAATATTCTTTATTTCCTTTTTTAGAATAAGGTTAGAATTTTTTTCAAAAGGAGCATTAAAAACAAAAAAAAACACACCAGTTTTGGTTTGTAAGGTTTCACTGTGCAAAGCCTCCAGAGGAGGGGCCTAGAGCTCCGCCCACTTTTTCCTGGTCTTCAAACAGGTCCGCTACAAAAGTATATAAGTTCTGGTCCACAGCGAAGCACCTTGACTTCGTCATTTTCTGTTTTAGTTCGAGTGCTAGCTGAAAGAGGATGTCTGGACGCGGCAAAGGAGGGAAAGGGCTCGGCAAAGGAGGCGCTAAGCGCCACCGAAAGGTTTTGCGGGACAACATCCAGGGCATTACAAAGCCCGCGATTCGCCGTCTCGCCCGCCGCGGGGGTGTTAAGCGTATCTCGGGCCTCATTTACGAGGAGACCCGGGGCGTACTCAAGGTGTTTCTGGAGAACGTGATCCGCGACGCAGTGACCTACACCGAGCACGCCAAGCGCAAGACCGTCACGGCCATGGACGTCGTGTATGCGCTGAAGCGCCAGGGTCGCACTCTGTACGGCTTCGGCGGCTGAGCCGGCGCCCAGCCTCCTCCACACTCCCAAAGGCCCTTTTCAGGGCCACCCAGCGCGTCGAGAAAGAGCTGTGAACGCTGAGCCCAGGTTTGGGCACGGTGTGATTGTGCCAAGTTGCTGCGTTGTGACGACTCGAAGTGGGACCTGCATAAGGAGCGGGGCAGCTGCTCCGAGTTAGGCGAGTATAGGGACGAATTGGTGCGAGGAGAGCAGTAGGCTTTCGGGGCGGGACCCCACAGCCCGGCGTTAGGCCTAGGAAGCGCTGCTGTATGCGGAAAAGGCATCAGGCTTCCTCGTGTCCTATTCTGAAATTCTTACTTCGAAAAGAGTTTACCGCTGCTTCTGGGCAGCACAGTTGTTGGCCTTGCGGTATTTATATTCGCCTCTATGCAAATTAGGTGAGCCCACTTTCCGCTTCCCGTTGGGCTAGAGCGTCCTACATCCTGATTGGTGCACGGGCGAGTGGGCTGTCCAATAGGACAGCGGCGCCAGATGCAGGCGAGATGAGAATTCGCTGAGGTCGTTGAGCGCGTTTTCTCCTAAAGCGCGGGATGGCGGACTGTCGGGGAGCCCAGGACGGGCTAGACCAGCCCTGCAGTTCCGAAGGGCTCAATCAGTTGACCACGCAGAGAGGGCGTGTGTCCTCTTGAACCCTTGGCCGCGGTGATCGCAAGTGCGACTGCGGCGGGACCCGAGTTCCTTTAGTTGCCAAGAGTGCCGCACTGCGTTCCCGCCCTCTGTCTAGGCCAAGCAGGCCCAGGAGACAATGATCCTCTTGCAGCAGGGAAACGAGCCCCGACTTCAAGTGAAATCCCTGCTCAGAACCTCCTAAGAGGCCTTACATGGGGACCATCTAATACATTTAATGAAAATGTGTGCAGCAGCGAAGGCTTGAGCACGGCGTGGCGAGGTAGGAGCTGGAGACCCGGCACCTACCTCGGACTACGCAGGAACCACCCTGTCCTCATAAGGACCTGGGGAGGAGGCGTAGAACCCCGAATGCCTCACGAACTAGTTGCTAATATTGTAAACTATGCTGTAGATTTTGAAAAAGGAAGTACAGCAAACCCTTCAAAATATCAATTTATAGCTGTTTTGAGTATCTTTAATTATATTTTTAAAACGAAAACCACGTTATCTGATCATTATATATTGCACCTGATAGTACCTGGTCATTTCCTATTTTATGTCCATTTATCCTCTTATTTTATTAATTGCACGTGAGTTAGTAACTAGACATCAGGATTGCAATACCTTCTTTATAGGTTTCCCTTTTTATCAACGTGGGCACTTAGTTTTTTTGTCCTTCATATCAGTTAACGTCAATTTATTATTTTATTTTTATACCTTTGCTCTAATGCCTTTAGTACCTACAGCTTTTTTTTTTTTTTGGTACCTGGGATCTAATTGGGGGCCTTGTGCCTGCAAGACACTGGAACCGCAATGCTAAATCTCCGGCCCCATACCACAGCTCTTAAACTAATTAAATTTATATTGACCCCAATTTTAACAGGTTTGATTATTTGGGACAATGTATAAAATACCTATACAATTGATGAAGGAAAATAAGCATTTTAAAGCAATTTAATGTTGCACAAGGCTAAACTATTTGACACACCATGAGAAATTTTATTCCTACAACCTTTCATTATAGTGGTACTAGACATAGTGGGAGTGATATAATCGTGAAGAAGGTTACAATCTGTTTTAAGAACTGACAGTATAGATTAATGCAATGAATCACTTTGATATTAAGAAATTTTGATAAATCAATTTATAAAACTTTAAAACATGTACATATTTTCTTATTTTAAGACTATCTTTTGCTAAATTCCTCCCCATCATGTCCCAAAATATAAGCAGCTTTACAATCCTAAAGGTTATAGTACGACATAAGTCTTTTGCAAGAATTTAATATCTTGGGCCACGGATTTAGCTTAGTGGTTATGACCCCTATTTTACAAGCAGAAGGACCTGGGTTGGATTCCCTGGTAACCACATACAATACTGGGCGTGGAGACTCATGCCCAGCAGCAATCAGTACCACATACACAGTGCCAGGTGTGGTGGCTCACACCAGTAATCCCAGCACGCAGGAGGCAGAGGCAGGAGGATTGCTATGATGTGAGTTTGAGGCTGAGCTCGTGGCCAGTCTGAACTACAAGGCAAGACCCTATCTCAAAAAAATAATAATAATAATAATAATTTAATATCTTACAGTTTAATCAAATTAAGATAAGTTACTTTTGAGATAAATTTTATATTAATCTTATAATTTATTGAACTTGCCATACCAGATCTTAAGAATATAGACAGTATTAACGATATAGAAAAGTTAAATATTTACATTTCTGGATCACTGTCACCATCCCTGGGTCTGAATTCTGTTTACTCACCTATGAAGCTCCGGGAAGATGCCATCAGATCAACCTTTTGATGAAATAGCTTTGTTACAGTTACATTTCTAAACTATATTTTAAATTTATACTGACAGTTGATTATTTAATAGAATTGATCTGATTCCTGTTGAGTTTAACAACTGTGAACATGGTTCTGCTTTTCATTATTTTCCTCCCTTTTGCCGCTTCTGTCAGGACACTACTCCTTGTGATAAGTGCTGCTGGTGCCCGACCTGTCCAGGTCCTGTCCAGGGCTGGACGTGAGACCCAGAGAAGGCCGTGAGGGCAGACGTTTTCTGGAGGTGGAGAAGTATGCTCTCCAAGACCCAGCAGCCGGGTGCGAAGCTCACAGCGGCCCTGAGGAGGGAATGAGACGGGTCTTCAGTAGCATTTCAGGCTCAATCTCCACTTCATGTGATAGGCTTTGCGTCGTTTGTTCCACCAGAATCACTTCACTCACTCCAGAAGTGAACTATCCTACCCATAAAGCTACCTCAGATGTACATGAAAAATCAGAAATACTGTCTCTTGATTGGCTGCGCCCACATGTAATAAAGGGTTAAGGGAATAGCACTGTCAGCTTGGCTTCCGAGCAGCACTAGGTTCAGGAGAAGAGTTGAAAACAGTACTTTTCTGATTGGTACACGGTGCTCAAGAACCGTGAGCCTGACATCATTTTGAGTTCTCTGTTCTGTGCATATCCTCTCTTTTTTAGGAAATAGTTTGCTGAATGTTTTGGCTGTGGATTTGTATTACCTTTGACTCATGTTTTTTATTTTTATTTTTTTACAGGATCCAGCTTAGGACCTTGCACTTGCAAGACAGACACCAGAACCACCAAGCTAAGTTTCTGGCCCTACCTTTGATACATTCTACTCAGGTTTAGTCACCCCAGGCCTACTGTACCTCAGTGACAGCACAGATTTCCCCCTGTCATGAAAGGGAGTCGCCATCAGCACTCTTGGCCATAACATTTTTAACTTCCAACTGCAGTAAAATGTCACCATAGAGTTCACAGTCAGGATCCTCATCTGTCTGGCTTAGGATTTAGGCAAGAAAAGCTTGTTAGGTGGATCCTTTGTTTGTGTTTTTGTTTTTTTATTTCACAATTTTTGGGACCTGCCGGAAAATTCATCCTGTCTTGGTTTTCAGTACACCTCTTCTGTTTTTCCTCCACACTACGCACATTAACAAAAATGTTTCCACGTCTCCCAGCATTTGTGTCCTCTGCTGGGTGAACGTTGTTATTCCTTCTGCCACCTCAGCTCCTTTGATGGCGTCTTCACTCTTCCAGACAGTTGAGATTATCATCCATTTTTGTCACTCGGAGGCCAAATCAGTCACACGTTTACTACACTCATGCTTTCCTACAATTTCCTTCTCCAGTTAAATGGTTTTTTTTTTTTTTTTTCAAAACCTTCTTGTCATTCGCATGCTGCACTTTATTCTCAAGTTGCTGTAATTTAGTTTCTCCAGCCTTCTCTTTTGAGGTATTTGATTGTGTCCAGATTTCCCAGACAGAGACCATTTCCTTCCTTATAACTGTTTTATAAAATTAAAGAAACCTTTTCCAGGAGACACTGCCGTCCCCACTCCGATCATTACAAATGAGTTAAGTTCTCCACCCCAGAGCAGCATGAAAACCCCCCTGGAGAGGGGCCAGGCCTGCTGAGAAACTGCTCACGGACAGCAGGTAGCTCGAGGAACGGCTGGTTTGCCGGAGAAGCCGTGGTGAGCCTTATGGTTATCATAGATGTCTTCAGCAATTTAAAAAAAAAAAAAAAGGTCCAGTTTAAAAGGTTGCTTTAAATCCGGCCATTGCTTCCTTCTCCCACCAATGGGGAGTCTTCCCGGCACCCTGTACCTTGTGTGGTCCACGCTCCTTGCTCTCAGTGCCTGCCCTCAGCTTTCCCTTGTCAGCACCAAGTGGGAAAGAGTGGCGCAGGGAGGGGCTGGCCCCCCTCGCACCCCCGTTCAGTGCGGGCAGAAGCTGGTCATCCACACAGCAGAGGCGGAGGAGAGAGGCCAGCTGTCCTCACTCAGTTGTCCCGTGTCCCCTTCTTCGGGATCTTTGACTAATTCAAAAATTAAAAGCTAGATCTTTCTCAGATAAGGAGGGGATCAAAAGATGGAGGAAGAGGAAGGTTAGGAGGAAAGGGGACAGAAAAAGAAATGACGTGTTGTGTACATGTATCAGCTTCTTACGAGAATGAGAATACATCGTACCGCAAACATGGACTAAAAAAAAAAAAAATTAAAAAATCTAACTGGAATGACATTTTCTGTGACTGTGAGTGGCTTACTCCTTCTCAGTAGGAATCCTGTTGTGAAAAATGAGTAGGATGTGGTATTTCACTCAAATATTTTCAGGCCATCTTTCAAAACAGTGAGCTTTCCATGACCCTCACGGGATGCCTCACCCCCAAATTGTGTCTATAAGACAAGTTGTGACCTCAACATAGCATTTTCTTATGATCATTGTTATAAACTGTCAAAATAAACCTAGCTTTGTATAGCTCAAAACTGACCATTATAGTTAGTGAAATTTAGCAAACTAATGCAAGATTTATGTCAGATTAGCTCATGAAAATAATATGGAATCGATAGCTGCAGGAGTAATTTATTTTTCATTGTAACATTTCATCAAAAAGAAATGAGAGTTGCCATCAAAGTAATAGTCTCATAATATTAACCTAAAATTTTAATCCTCCATAAAATAAATACTTCACTATAAAATAAAAACTTTCATTACTTACCTTAAGTTGATCCTAGAGAAGCTTACAGAATCTTAAATACCTAAGTCTGAGGTTGTCATATCATTCCTTTTAACTTTTAGTAATTGCATTAGTCATGCAAAATTCATTTCATATGTCCAAATACTTGCCAAGACCTAGCTAATAAAGTTTTTTTTAGCAAAACGAGGCACTTTTACCTATTCACAGTTCACCTACTCCATTACTACACACAAAGCAACCAGATAAAGGCTCTTGGCATTTTTCCTCATTACCTTCCCCACCCCGTTAAGGATCTGGAATCCAACCTAGTCATGAAGGAGGAAAATAAATGATGAACTTCAATGGTATACTTCCACTTCTACAGAAAT
>PVIR01024052.1:0-26346 GCA_004026965.1 Petromus typicus | reverse complement strand
TGATTATAAAACCTGCTGATCTCAGGTGGAGGACAGTTGGGCAGTCTTCAGTGCTTTGAGGGTTCTGGGTACATGACTTCTTTCAGTCTGATCGTGCATAAGTGAAGGGGGAATGTTAAGTGTGGAATAGCAGTTTAGTAGCTGACAGGTACAACAGAGAAGGGACTCACAGAAAGGTGGGTTTCACCCTTTCTGGCAATAGTGGGAGTCAAGAAAAGTTTCACAGAGCTAGTGCCACCTGAGCTGGATTCTACAAGTGGAACCACAGTTTACCAGGTGGGAGAGGGCATCCATAGCAAAAGGAACAGCACCTGCTGATGCATGGAATAGTGCCCCGAGTGTGCCCTCTCCCAGTTCCCCTGCTATACCGAGCTCCTCGTGGGTTGCACATTTGAAGAAGCCCCCAAGTCAGATGCCTGAGCACTGCTTGGCATTTACCTCAGCATCTGCAGGCAGGTCGAGCTTGGGAACTGCATCCACCCCCCAGCCCTGTCTCCCTGTGATAAGCTGACTTTTCCCCTGTGAGTCTGGAGTTGTTTTTAGCTGACACGGTAAACCATATGTTGAATGTGGGGCCAGATGAAGCTTTGATACCAAACACAGAGTATGTAGTGGATTTATCTAGAATTTAATGTGCATTACTTGGTGTTTTGTCTTTTAAGCAAAGTTTTTCTTTGTTAAAGTAAACATGTATAAAGAATTTATACAGCGCACATGGTTATGCATATTTATTGCAGAGGATCTGTTAATAATCTATGCCTCATCGGATTTTGCATTTCTGTTGAGATAACAAATGAGGCACTTGGTACAACTGAATGGTTTGGTGAATTTCCTCTTATCTGGAGAGGAGAGGCTATGTCTCCTTTTTCAAACTTCATTTTCTTCTGTGATTTTCAGTACTGGCCAGCTTCCCATGTGGTGCTAGGGAGCCAGCTGCTTTTCTGGCTCCAAATGATATTGCCTTTTTTCCCCCTTCTCTCACTGTCTTTCTTTAGCACACATGGGTGCTTGCCTTGGGACTGTTAGAATTGCTCCTTTAGTAAGCACAGGCCATGAGAGGTCCTCTTGTGTTATGTGGAGAGGAAAATTTGAAACCAACTATTAAGAATAAGAAAATAAAGATGTAAATGAGTCCTAGAATTGTATGTTATATATTGTGAAATAGAAAATGCTCAGTGTAAAATAGGGAGAAGGGGGAAAAATGATGAGATTGTAACAAAAAAGTAAGGAAACATTTTATGTATGTGGGGGAGCGGTAGGGTGGGTAGGGCTATGGGAAAAAAATGAGAATTAAGTTGTGTCTTATACTGGTACAAATCCCCATTATGGAGTGCAATCATGATGCGTATATGTAATGTACCAATAAAGATTAAAAAATTAAAAAAAAAAGAATAAGACCCTAAAAGACTGAAATACACACGGAGAATTTCAGTGAGAGTAAAGGGGCCCTGGGTGGGGTGAGAGGTGAGAAAAGCCTGAGAACAGGTATCAAAGCAAAGCACGATGAGGGTGTGTGGGTAGACATCCCTGTGATTAAAGTTTATCTGTAATAACCATATCTCTAGCTGTATATAGCACAAGAGTATTGGCTTTCAAATCAACTTATTTGTTTCCTGCCCTGGTACTCACTACTTGTTTGATCTTGGACAAATCACTTAATCTCTCTGAACCTCAGTCTCATATCTATAATAATATGAATACTACTGTTTTCTTTACAAGAATATAGGAAAGCTCTTATTACAGAGTAGTTAGTGCTAAAGCAAATGTTCACATTTTCTCTAGTAATTCTTTGCCTACTGATGAAAGCACTGTTGTGGAATGTAGCCTTAATTCAAATGATATTTGTTTTCAGAAACTGGCAAGGTGTTTATCTGGGGCCGAGCAGACTATGGTCAACTAGGGAGGAAGCTGGGGACTCAACAAGGTTGGAAAGTAGAAAAACAAGATTCATCGAGACCACAGAGCAGCACACCTTCATCTCTGCATTGTCTGATGGGAGCCTCAGAGGTAGGAGGTGCCTTCTCATGGATGCAGTGTGTTTCTTTCTCTTGTCTTCCAGTGACATGGTTAGTGAGGGCTGCTATATGCCAGGCCTCATGATTGGTTCCGTGTATGAATCCGAAAAGATCTTTGTCCCCAAGAAGCTCATATTTTAATATGGTAGAAAAGTCATTTCTCCAGTTACCCGTGTGATTGTTCCGTAAGGCAGGCTGAGTGTAACTCCTTCAGAAAGGTTCACGTGCAGTGTCCTGGGTTCAGTGGGAGGAATGAGAAACCAATTCCGGGTACCTGGATTGGCCCGGGTCTTGGGAATGACATGGCTTTGAGCTGAGCCGTAGAGGATGGGTCAGACCTGAACAAGCAGTTTGCGAGCTAAGGTAGCTTTTAGGTGGGCGAACAGCTTGAACAGTCATGAGGGTAGGAATGTGAAGATGTTTTGGGGGCCACTGGTGGCTAAATTTGCCTGGAGCACGGGGCAGTTTTGAAGTAATATTAGAAAGATAGGTTGGAATGAGATCAAGGGAACCCTTTGTACTGAGCTGAATGTTTTAAACTTCTGTTTATATTTCCCAGTGCAAAAAACCTTGTAGTTTTGTTGCTTATTGAAGTCTCTCTGGTTCTGGGTCTCTGAATTGGGTTAAATTTCTACATTTAAGGCAGGAGTCTTAATTTCTCCAGGGTGTGTGTTGCTCTTACTAAATTTTACTTCACTGCTCTTTTTAAAAAGAAAAGGTTAGTTTTTGAGAAGAATGGCCACACAGGAAATGTGCCTCTGAACCTTAATGAAGGAATTCTGTCTTCATTCAGAGACTGTCAAAAGTTAATAAGCTAGTAAGACGTCTGTAATTAGCGTCAAACTAATTACAGCCCTCTCCATACCTGGAAGGTTTCCCTGTCCGTACCTGGAGGGCTTCTCTTCCCCAGGGGCCCACCTGACCTCCTCCTTCTGGGTATGTAGGTCTGTTCTCAATTTCTGCCTCGCCCCCCAGCTCCAGTTCTCTGGGCCCTTTCTTAGTGCTAGGTTGAGTCTTTTATTTCTCTCTCTTTCCTTTTGATTGGACAGGTACTAAATAATACCACAAAGACCATTTGCACATGGTGAAAATTAATAAACCCACCATAATCTTACTACCTTAACATAACTATATTGTTTTTGTATATGCACATGTACATACTTCTACAATGTTGTAGTGACAGTATTTATGAGGTTTTGTATTCAGTCTTCATTTATTTTGTTACCATTTGTGTTTCCTCTTTCAAAATGATCACTTAATAAAGCTATGTAATATTACATGATTAGAAGGTTCTTGGATTTCCTAAACCATCCTTTGGTTGTTGGACATTTAGATCATCTTTTTCTTTTTTCTTTTTAAATTTTTTAATTACTATTGTGAATTCTGCAGTGAATCTCTGTTGAAGTGTTTTCTTAAGATCCTGAGGATGAAGGAACAGGAGCAAAAGCTCTCTACATCTTTAGGACTTGTGCTGTATTTGTCTAAACTCTGTTTGGAAGAAGTTGACTTCAGTCCCCGCAGTGAATGGGGGACTGATATTCAAGCCTATATTGACACCTTATGAATTAAAGGACTAAGAGCCTGGTGCATAATGCCAACCTTTTAGAGCTTTCAGTGATACAAACAACCTGCTGCAGCACAGGTGCCATAGGTTTGCCACCACCGTCTTAGGCTCCTTAGCTTTCCTTTGTCATTCCCAGATCATTTGAGACATCAAGATTAGGTAGCAGAGTAGCAGAGGCATAGGGATTTCTCTTTCTTTGGTTTTTTTGGCAAGATGAGGATAATAATCCTAAGGTATACCTTACAAAACACACAGACAGTATTGGTGAGGATAACGTGCATAGATCTTGGCATGCAATAGGCATTCAGCAACTGTTGAGTCCATTCTGTCTGTTCTCTTCAAAGACTTGTCATGCCCTGTGACAGGTAGCCACATTTACAGCACTGTGGCAGACATGGCCAATGCAAAAAGGCAGCTATAGAGCCTACATGGGTGCGTGACCTTTAGGCTTCTTAGTGGAGCACTGTGCGACATGATCTTGAGCCCCAGAGCCCTTTGTAGCTTCATTTCAGTGCTTCTCTGCTAAGGTCACTGGGCTGCTGTAGTTATACTCTGTTCTCCGGTAGGTTAGGACTCTAGGCTATTGCCCATTGGTAAACTGATTCTAGGACTTGTCTCCAGTTACTAGTGTCCAGATCTGGCCTACTAGTCATCTGTTTGTCTGAGGCCCATTGAGAGCCAGCCAGTGGGTTGCTTCTGGGAGTGGATTCACCTTGGAAAGATAAGAGCTGTACTAAACTAGATGTTACCCTGGCAAGGAATTGGTGCAGGGACACTGGGGAGGTGGGAATAGCCCCTTGGATTAAACTGACTTCAGTGACCTGCGTGTAGCACATAGCTCACTAGTTGTCTTAATTTCCATTAATTTTCTTTAGTATCCAGGGGATAAACAGGGAGAAGAGTGAGCTATCTCGGCCAGAGCCACAAATGGGATGTCTGCATGGGAAGATCCAGTGGGGGGGGGGGGAAAACACAGGTAGACTGAGCAGGACTATGGGAAAACCTTCCCTTCCCAGGAACAAAAGAAAGAAAATAAATGCAAAGTTACCTAGTGCTAATTATGGGCCAAACAATGTGCTAAATACTTAATAGATATTATTTCATCTTCACAATAAACCTGTTCCCATGTGTTAACATCACTGTGTTTCGAATTAGGACTCTAATAGGACTTAGAGTGGGTAATTCAGGCTCCAGATCATACAGTAAGGACTTGAAGTACTTGAAGACTTCATCTATAGAAAAACTACATGAGTTGTGAAATTTGTGTGTCTTGTGCATGATCAGCTCTAACTTCAATACCAGGTCTCTTTTGCCTCTTTGGAGAATTCCAAGATGGCACAGTGATTCGCATTTATCCACTTATGCATGTGTCTGCACAGGGCGTTTTTGAACAGGCTTTTGCTGCTGAATAGCAAATATGTCCAGTAGTGGCTCTCACTTTCTAAGCCAGAGTGGGCTGCTGCTTGCACCTTCCCTGTGGGGTATTTGTTCTGTCTCCACCCAGAGGTAGAGACCTGCATTGCATGCTTAGCTAGAAGTGCATGAGCAGCTTAGTGGCTGTGTTGCAGGCTCCCTGGTGTTGGGTGTCTGGTGTGTTACCAGAACCATCAGGAGACCTGTAGAGAGGAAGCCTTTGTGGGGTAAGATCTAGCCTGAGAGTTAGCAAACTTGCATTCTAGCACCGAGTCTTCCCTGAGTGAATTTAGATAAGTCCCGTTCCCTGCTTGGTTTTTGCTTTCCTGATATGTAGAATCACATGATTTTTAATATTTGTTATAGATCTGAGAGTCTCATCCATCTGTACTTCTACTTAATGGAAATGATCACTATTTAAATTTGTAATGGCTCTGGCCTCTTCAGTTTCTCGATTTCTTTTCTTTACAGGTTCTGGAAATTGAACCTGGGCACTTCATGCTAAACTACTCCTTGCCCCTTTATTTTTTAAGATCCTAGTCTTTCAGAGTGCTAGGATTACAGGTATATGCCATTACGCCTGGCACTTTCTCAGTTTCTCAGGCAAGGTCACTGATGCTGAGATGCTGGCTCACCTTTGGCAAACCTGGGGATGTTAGCTAATTCAGAAGTTCTGGGCTTTAGTACAACTTCAGACTTGCTCTGACTCTGTCTTGGGCCTATTCTCTTCCTTTGTCCCATTCATAAGCCTGCTGAGTGTAGGGCTTATTATGATGTGATGCCTTTGTCTCTTGGTGCCTGGACCTCAGAAGGGTTCCCTGTTCTGTTTAATCCCTAGTGTTTGCAGAACCAGATCCCTGCCTGGTTTTCTCAGAACTTGCAATTTAGTTTTGCCTCTTGTTTCTGTGGTTGTGCCCTCAGTGTAGAGGCCGAAGCAAGTGTAACATTGTCTTGATCACCATCGTCTTCCTTACTTTACTTGTGTGTATGTCCACTGTTCCACCTTTTCTACTGTCCTGGCTCTCTCACAGTTACCTCCTTCTTGAGTTTGAGGTCTTGTTCTTTCAGTAATCAACTATAAACTTTGGTTAACATCTACTGTGGGCCAGTATTGGCCACATGGTGGTAGGTGGGAGTGTGGTTACAAAGATTAAAAATATAACCTTTGTCCTTAAAGAACTTCCAGTTATATAAGTAAATATGATACTGTACAGAGTGAAAAGTGCTGTAAGTCTGATAAGAGGTAGGTACAAAAGGCCCAGGAAGCAATGAAGATGGAAGGGCTAATTCTCAAGATACTTACCAAAAAGAAGTGTTATTTGAACTGAGCTCTTGAAAATGGGTAGGGGTATAGCAAAGGTAGTAAGGCGTTCCTGCCGAGGGACAACAGGAACGGAAACCATGCCTCTAGGTCTGCTCTTAGCTGCAGAGGCAGTCGGGATGTGCATGCCTTTCTACGGCTGAGCCTCCGTTTGCTGTGTGGCTGCCTGTCTCACCTGTCCCATTAACTGGTGTGGAAGCAAAGGGAAGTAACTTTCATTGAAGTTGTCTCATTTGATACCAGCATGATGCTGTGAAATAGGTCAGAGGAGGAAGGATTATCTCCATTTTGTAAGAGAGAAATTGATGCCCAGAGAGGCTGGCTAGGAATTCAGAGAAGATCTAAGATGAACAGTGCAGTTGCCAGTGCTTCTTGGGGCCTCCCCTGGATTCAGCCTGCAGCCAGAGTCCTGAGTCATGTTCCTGGTTTAAATTCTATCATGTCTGGTTGAGGAGCAACAGATCCCAGTGCGTACGTGCATGCGCATGCGTGTGTGCCTGCATGCATGTATGCCTGCGTGTGTGTGTGAAAGAGAGGATGTGTGCGAGTGCATGGATGTGTGTTCACTGTTAGAGCATGAGCAGGAAACGTAGAAGTAGACGAGAGCTGCACCAGAGATGGGGTAATTGTCAGGCCCAGTTGCCATCAGCCCTCACTTTGTTGCAGGACCAAAGCTGTTAGAGGATCAACCTGTGCCCAGGGTCTAAGTGAAATCTGTCAGAATGAGTGGGAAAGAAGCTATTTTTAGTTTGCAGAGTCACTTGCTGGGCTGTATTTGCTGAGGTTTGAGCCAGTCCCCTATGCTTTCCACAGTGTTATTTCTGAAGGAGAAATACCACTTGAATGCTGTGTAAAACCCATTAATGAACCTGGAAGTTTCCAGGGTGTCTTTGTCCTGCAGCTCCCTTGGAAGGCTGCCTTTCCTGAATGACCTTCCTTCTTTCCTATATTTAATGCATTTCTAATTTTAAGTTTGTGTCAAGACTGTGGGCCTTCAGTGCCCTAAATAACACAGAAATCTACCACCAGCAGTCAGCTGAGTCCAGAGGGCTCTGACAGAACTGAACACAACCTGAAAAAGCATTCCCAAGAGGCTCTCCGGTAAGCACCCCAGAGCAACACTGCCATTCCTAGAAGAGCCTGAGGTCTCTGACCACAGGGCCTCCGGAGTCCAAACATTTCCTGTAATAGGGCCTAGTATTTTATTTTTTGAGACAGAGTCTCACTAGGTAGTTCAGACTGGCTTTAAACTCACTATGTAGTCCAGGCTGGCTTCGAACTCAAGGCAGTCCTCCTGCTTCAGTCTCCGGAGTGCTGGGATTACAGGTGTGCACCACCATTCCCAGCAAGGCCTGGTGTTTTAGAGCTCTTTATAAACAGGGCAGCAATGCTTAAAATGGATACCAGTGTTCACACAAAAAATATTCCTTTGGAAGTTAGAAATTCTAGCACATCTGTGCTGCAGCTGCTGACATAGCAGGGGAATAAATAACATAAACCCCAAAACAGTGAACTGGATCTGTCTATAGGAATGCTCAGAAGAGAGAGCTACCAGAAAGGGCTGTCACATTGGAGGCAGGTGGTAAAAGATGAGATACAGCAAACATTTACTTTTGCCTCCTTCTCTTTTTAAAAATTTGTTTATATTTGTCATTCTAATGTGTCCCTAAAATGTAAAACCCAGGCAAGCAAGGGGTTGTCTGTCTTTTCAAAGCTACGTTCTACAGTAGCACTGTGTCTACAGTAGCACTGCACCCCTTGTAGGGGCTTAGTGAGTTTGTCAATTCTAAAAAGTGAATGAAAGAGATGGGGTGGAGATGTATGACCCCCTTTGCCTCCTCTTCTCCCTCTCTTTCTCTCCCTGTCTGTGCCTGCCAATTGCAGCCAGTTCAGGAAGACACAGCTCCTCATATTCAGGCATTTGGGCAACAGATGCCCTGCAGATCCAGCACAGATAAGCTTTGACTCATACTGTGCTCTGGAGTTTCTCACAAAGGCCACTGGTCATGAGGTCCGTGGCCCTTCGGCCCTTCGCAGTTCACCAAGCACTCGGTGCACGTTCCTCTTGGGTTTAATCCGGCAGGTGCTGGGGCCTGCTTTTCTCTGAGCGCTACCTTAGGAAGGTTGGGGAAGAGGAGGAGAGTGGAACAGTTTCTATCTGAGGAGCTTGTGAGTTAGTAGCAGGAGTAAGTTAAGTTCATTGCAGGACAAGCAGAGTGTGACAAAGGCAACAGAGAGTCTGAGGACAAAAATATGTTCATTGTAGCTGTGTCCTTGGGAACCTTTTCTGTGTTGTATTTTCAGTCCTTGTGGTTTTGTTGGATTCTGCAGATTAGAATAGGGAGTGGTGAATTGGACATCTTGATGTTGAATTAGTTTTCAGGGGAGCTAATGTAAAGCAGGTAGCAAGGACTTGAGTTTAAGAGGAAAGCAGAGGAAAAGTAGCAGCCATCCAGAGACTGACTACTGACAAAGGAAGGGGAACATATCACAGGAGTGCCCTAGAGGCCAAGGAGACTTCAACAGAGAGGTCAGGGAGATTGGGGACAGAGATTAAGACCACTGGGTTTGGTAACATTTCTGAAAGCAGCTTCATGGGAAGGGTGGGATACAAAGCAGAAGCATGCTGACTGCAGGCTTCTGTGGTGGTGTACAGCTCCCAACACTTGCAAGGCTGAGGCAGGAAGATCATGAATCTAGGATAGCCTGGGCTACAGAGTAAGTTATAATTCAGGGCCAGCCTGAATTATAAAGTGAGACCTTGCCTCCAAAACAAAACAATCAAAACCAGACACACACACACACACACACACACACACACAAAACCTACAGAAGAAATATGGTAACTTAGTGGGTGATAGTGTGCTATAGGGTGGGGTGGCCCCTGCAAGATGCATGGTAGCGAAGAAGGGGAAGAGGCCTAGTACCTTGACGGGAGAGTCTGGTTCTAGTTAGTGTGGTCAGCATGAAGCAACTGGAAGTGTGTCAGATGGTCGAAAGCAAGGATTAGAGAGAGAGAAAATGGTCATGAGCAGAGCTGTCCAAGGTGTGTGTGAGGGGCAATTGGAACCAGGCCCCTGTGGAGGGAGAGGTAGGCCTGAGATCACTGCAGAGGGTTAGTTCCTGCAAGAAGAAGGACACTTTTTCTTTCTTTTAACCTAGGATTTTTGAAGAAGGAAATTTGGAGGGGGGAGAGAACATTTTCATCGAAGTGTGTATATCCTTTGTCACTGTGTTGATGTTAGTTTTATTTATTTATTCAACAGACCTTTTTTTTTGTCCTGTTCTGTGCCATGTACAGAGTCGGGCACCAAGAATTTATAAATAAAAGATAAAGTTGCTGCTCGATACTGCAGTGCAGTATTTACTGGTAATACAATAATTATTATATCCATCTCTAAATTAAACTTCAAGTTCTTTGAGGGTAGGCATGCTCTTTTCATCTTTATATAATTAGGCCCAGGCTTGGTACAAACTAGCAGTGGAAGTGTGCTGAAGAGGATGCACGCTTGTGTTGTTTAGGTTAAATTTTCCTGGTTAGATTGAAAGCCAAATTGTCTGCTGGGGTGAGGAGGTTGGTACTGGAAGGAGTACAGGGAGGGACTAGTTCACTTTAGTGTGTCGTGAGTCCATCCCGTAGAGTCTGCTGGCTGTCTAGAAATGAAAGAAGAAAGACACCATTATTGGCTTTGATGTCTGAGTGGTGGATGTTGTCCTCATTCTAGGGGGAGGGTAACATTTTCAGGAAGAAAGCTAATGCTCGCTGGAAGTCATACAGTAATGGCAGAACCTGGCTTTTAGACTCCCCAGTCTTATAGTGAGCCCAAAGAGCAGTAGCTTTTTCTCCAGAGACTTCTGACCAGATGGTGAACCTGGACTGTGGTAGTAGAGTACATTAGTCAACTTTCCTGTGGCTGGACTCAATACCTGAGTATTGGAGAGAGTATAAGGAGAAGTTAGCATGAGCAACGTTTTAAGGGGATTTGACCCATGATTAGCTAGCTTCAAGGCAGGGACATCATGGTGGAAGGGTGTGGCAGAGGAGAGCTGCTCAGTTCATGATGGCTGAGAAGCAGAATAGGGGAACAGAGGGGGAGTTGAAGGACCAAATGGATTCCAAGGCCGTGAATTTGTGACATACAGAAGTGTGCTGCACTAGTCCCCAGCGTGGTTGCCAGAGCTGATCAGCTTGACACTCTACCCTAACCACTGCACTGGGTCTGACAGAGCTAGTGACCTCCTCTGGACTCTGAGACAGTGTCTTCTGGGGAAAAGTGGCCAGTAAAGGACAGCTGTAGCAAAGATTAATTTTTAAGTATGGTAAGCCATTGGACTGGCTGGAGTTGCAGAGAATCTTGAATGTGGAGTGAGATCTTGGTTAGAATTTCCATTTTTTTCTCATGTGCAAAGTGTATGTAAGTGTATGTGCTTGACCTTGCCCATGAGGTCTTTGAAAGATGCAAATAAGATATATCAGGCTTTTGTAAACTGCAAAGTGCTGTACAAAGACCGTATTTTCGGGTTCAAGTTGTTCTATTCTTCAGTTACAGATTTTAAGTGTAGATCAGAGCTGTTCCTTTCTATTAACCACTTGAGATCTTAGAGCAACTTAGAGCCATTCTAAATTTTGTGGTAAACACTTATTAGAATCAAGCCCAGTAGTGAAGCCCAGAGACTTGGCATCTCAGTCAGTCTTTGAGCAGCTGCAGAGTGAATTCCTGTCCAGGCAGCTATCAGCATCCACAGCAAGGCCTGCTTCTGGCTTGTTTCTGGCTTCCTTTCTCTCAGCAGCAGAGGAACCCAGCGGCACTGATTTAAAGTCCTAGTGACCTCATGCATCACTGGCCACAGTCTGCAGAAGTATGACTGCCCCAGCCCCTGCCCAGGGTCACCCTAGAGCTGACCAGCTGTCTTTTGTGGCACTTGACCTTGAAAGCTGATGTCTCTGGGTGAAAGTAAATCAAGTGGAAATTTCAAGTGCGAACAGAAGTCAGCAAGTGTTTAAGGAGGCTGCAGTGGGTAGACAGGGAAGGCTGAAGGGGCTGCGCATGATTAGTTGGCCAGGGGACAAGACTACATGTCTCTGCCACTGTTCTGCTAGGCTGGACTCCCATTATTTGTTGTCTGCTTACAGTGACAGCCCCATAGTTGGTAACACCTTGTCTCTGGCTTGACATCACCCTAGCTGCCCCATCCAGTTGTCAAAGTGATGACTAAGAATATATATTTGATCATGCTTTGCTCTTACTTTTTAGAGAAGATTCTTAGAAAACATAGAATACAGAACTGGAGGTGTAGCTTAGTGATAGAGTACTTGTCTAATGTGTGCAAAGCCCTCGAGTATAATCCCTAGTGTCATAAATGAAAACAAATTTCCAAACCAAAAAAATAACCCAGAAAATGTGTATTCCCACAGTAAACATTTATGCTGATTACATGGTAGAAACCTTTAGGAGATGAAGGAGAATAACACCGAGCCTCTGTTCACCATGGGTGTGAGAATCGCATAACCTAAATTTTCCAACCAGTGTGCAAAGCATGGGGTTGAGTATGTCTGCAGGGCTGTGACTGGCCTTTTGCATTTCTGTCTGCTCATCATCTTGATTGCTGTCCAGTACACAGTAGGTGCTCAGCAAGTGATTGCTGTAGGGATATAAATATGTCCTTGTTTTCTAATGGCTTCCGCTTTGGCTACTTTTCTGTCATTGCTAGAACAAAGTACCCAATGCCCCAAATTATAGGGAAAAGATTTATTTAGCTCACAGTTTATAGAGGTCTAAGTCCATAGTCAACTGGCTATAAGGCACAGTGGCACATGGTAGAGGGGCACCCCAGAGGAGAAACCATTCACTGCACATAGATGATAGTAAAAGCAGCAAGGAACTTAACAACATCTTCCTGCCTCTTTTATCTTACCCAGACTTCTTAGGGCTCTCAGGGTGGGTAGCACTCACACCCTTAAGCCTAATGTCCCTGAGCCTAGCATTGGACCATGAATCAATTCTAGTGTCACACATGAGGCTTTGGAAGGACACCTAGATACAAACCATAATACCTGCCCACTCTGAATCATGCCCCAAATCTCTGGTTTATTATAAAGAAGCTCTTATTGACCTTGGCCTTGTCAAACTGTCCAGCCTCACTTTCTGCCAGTCTCTGCTTGTCTTGTATGGTTCATCTACACTGAACTGACAAAAGCATCTTGTTGTTAGCTACTTCTGGGTCCTTTGCATGTGCTGTGCTTTCTCCCTTTGCCGATAGCTGCTTGTACAACTACTATTTATTCCCCAGTAGATAAAGGTCGTGTTTTTTCTGTCTTCACGTTTCCACTGTCCAGCCTGACAAAATTTCTCTGTTGAGTTTTTCTTTGCTTGGTATCATTACCCTCTTTCTTGGGCTTTATTGAGTTGTTGTCCCTGCAGCCTTTCCCCTCTTCTCTCTATCTTTTTTTGTCCTTAATTTCTCTTGAGAGTTCAGATCTAGAATCATTGTCTGCTTTTATCCTAGCTTTTGGGTGTAATGAACTCTAGCCTGTCTTTTACCTTTACCAAACACTTCCCTCCTCCTTTCCATATTGGCCTCATCCAGAAAACTGGTCTTCTGAGTCAGTTTTACTTGCATAAGCACCCTGCCTTGATCAGGATCTGGATTTTATGAGTGGCCTTGGCCAGGGGTTGGACTCAGTCCTAGACCCTTGATCACTGTGAAACTTTGTTCTGAATGCTGATTTCCTTGGCATAATGCCATCTGCTTGTCCCAAGGTGATGCTTCTTATAGCTTCCTGCTTGGAGGATCAGTGGGACCTCTTTATTGTTGGCACTAGCCTGAATCAAGCCTCTCATTGTCAGGCTTTTAGGCTACTTTCTGTTGAATGCTGCCTTAGAAGCCACCCTTCTTCCCCAAACAGGGTTCTCACCTGGTTTCAGCCTCTCCTTTGCCTGCAGTGTCCCCAGTCACTGCCTTGGTGGGTGCTTTTGAAGTAGAGAAAGAAAAAACATTGTTCATAGCATTTTCAAGGAAACAAAACCGGGTCATCCCCTTGGGATACAGCTTTCTGAACCCCAAGGCCTCAGGCCAGTTATTAGAAGGACTGCTGCACTGTGAGTAGAAGAGAGAGGTTAGTCTTACGTGGTTACATAATTTGCTTCTGTGGTGCTGAGGCACTCTGTAGGAACAGTGTCAGTGGTGGTGGCCACTTCCTGAATCTGCAGATTGCATTTGGAAGAGAGCTCTTTTTACTGGGTGTCTGATATCATTTAAGCTAGGGGGGTAGTGGTTATGGGCAGCAGAAATGGAAGCAGTCTGAGATACCTTTGCAAAAAAAAAGCAGCTGTTGCTACAACAGTCTTTATCAAGAGCCTCTGGCTTTTCAGAGGGGCCAGAGTCTTAGGAGAAAGCCAACCAGAAGGCAGAACAGGGAACTTTCACAGGTTCAGATAGGTTACTTGGCATGCTCAAGGCACTTTCTACGCAGCTGACCAGAGAAATTTGTTGAAAGCTACTAGACAAAATACATGTGTCTTAGCCAGCACTCCCTAGATTTGATGTGGATCTTCCTTATTCAAAAGAATAAGCTAATCATCCTTGAGCATCTTCTCTAGTTTTGCTTCCTTGAGGTTCCTGCTGAATAGGATTTCTTACTAATAGTATGGAGTGTGCACGAACTTTGAGCATAGGGTCTGTAGGAGGGAGCAACAAATAGAAAAAAGGCTTGGAAGAAGCAAGAGACTACAGTGCGGCGTGACCTTGGCCAAGCTGCTCTACTTTGCTGAGTCAGAGTTTGCATAATAACACTAGGTTTACCTCTCCAGGTTGTCATCAAATGATGTCCTGAGTAGGAGAGCATTTCATAAACAAGCAATAAGCAAATGTACTTTTTTGTTATGAGATTTCTGCTGTGGGTTTTCAGGAAACCTTGATTTCTTACAGTCCTTTAGAAATCATTGTCAGTTATTATAGATGTGAAGTTTGATATCTATTGTTTTCATGAATCTTATGTTCTTCTTCATTCACCAGTACTTGTTGGATACTCAGGGTGCATTGATTACATAAGGAACTTGGACCTGGAATGTGACACTAGAGAGGGCAGTATCCTACAGCTCTAAATGGACTACGATTAGTAGAATAAATTCCCAACAGGTAAAGAGGACATTTAGGTTGCCTGGGTTGGAGGGCAAATGGGTGACTATGACATCATGCTTACCCTTCCCTTACTGTAGAAATCTAGCTAGTGCCAGAAGAGGCAGACCCTGTGACTGCTCATTCTTTTTTTCTTGGTGCAGTTGAGGCAGGTGAGCAGAGCCACCTCTGTGGCCTTCTTTCCCAAGAAACTACCACTGTAAGCTTGGGATAGTAAAGAGTGCCCTGGGAACTATTTCATTCATGGTTTCTTCTTGGGGTTCTGATTTGTTTCCAAACAGTGGAGTGGCAATCAGTATGTGTTTTAGATTTTCCCAGTCTCATCTCCTCTACTAGAAAATCCAAATTGTGCCACTTTCCAAGGCTCACATGAGTACCTGTCCAGTTGAATCTTCTCTAGACAACTTCATTTGCCATTTCACAGTATAGGTATTTGAGGGCAGCTACTATATCTTCAGTACGTAGCACAAAACCCATCAGAAAGCAAATAGGTGGGATTTGTGATTGAGTCGATGGAAGTCTGTCTTCACTTAGAGCTTTGAATGTTAGTAGTTGTTATTAGTAGTTATATTGAATTGTCTGTTTATCTTGTGGTCTTCCAGGAGAAAGTAGAGTACTGTGGGCTGGGGCACTGTGTCTCTTGAGTTTTTGGAGGACATACCTGAGGATGAGGCAGGGAATGAGATCGTAGGTCACACAGCAACACTTGCAGAATCCACAAGGAATTTAACTGTGTCTCCTCTGGAGTAGCCTGGGAGAGGTGGGTCATGGGATAGCTGTGTTGGTTACTAAGAGAATTGTGGTATGTTTGTTCTGCAAGGAGAGGAACAAAAAACAGAATGCTGACTCCTTCGGTAGTCTCAGCATGAGGGTCATAGAAATATAAGCATCTTTTCCAATCTACATTGCTCCATTCCTCAGACACCTATTTAACCGTGAGAGCACACAGGCAGGCAAATGGTACATTTCCCTTTGCACCCCTCAAGGTGAAATTTCTGCTGCTGCATGGGGACTTGTGGGAGCAGTTCCATAGTTACTGCTGTACGATGCATTTATCACTCTGCTCCCCTGGCACGTTTTGCCAAGCTGCATAATTTCCCTGTTCCTTCCTATACGCGCCAGCTCCAAGATGATGATGCATCTGGTGGCCACAGCTTCCCTCATCAGGGTCTGTGGCATAGTGGAAAGAACAGTGTATTACTAATGATAGCAGGTAGCATTTGCCACATCCAGGTGAATGCCAGGTCCTCTGCTGAGCACTTTTTAGATGTTACCATCTCGTTAATCTTTACGTGAATGCAGCGTAGTTGGTATTATTATCTCTGGTTCTTAGATAAGGAGAGTGAGACTCAGAGGTAGTCACTTGTCCAGGGTCACATGGCTAATAACTGGCAGTGTTGCTATAAACCCTAGACCGTAATCAAAGTCAGGGCTATACAATACCAGGGTTTTCTTTTAAACACTGATGATAACTATCTCTGGGACCTGTGCCAGGGAACTTTGTTTTCCCTGAGCCTCAGTTCATAATCTCTATAATAAGAGGCAATACCAGGGTCCTACTAAGGTTGTAGGTAAGGCGAGTACCATTCTGGTTTTGTTAGAGCCATTATCTATTTGGAGACTCATTTCTTTCCAGCTGTGGGATTTTGTTTTGATTTGCAGTGGCAGACTGTCTGCTGTGTATCACTTCCACACCAACAGCATTAATATCAAGCATTTATCAGAATGCACTGTATAAAATGGTATGGACCCATGCTATCCAGTACAGTTGTCTATAATGATGGAAATGATCTGTATCAGTCCCTAGAGTAACTGATAGCAATATGTGGCTACTGAGAACTTGAAATATAACTAATGTGACCAAGGAAATGAATTTCTAATTTTATTTAATTTTAATTAATTATAGTGCAGTGGCCACATGTGACCGGTAGTGGTTATACTGGTCTGCACAAATGTATATAGTATAATAATATTATAAAACTAAAGAGAGTATAGAGGCTTTTATTCCCACTTTATCTTTTCTGTATCTCCTGTGTTGCCAAGACTTCCAAGACTTCTGTTATCCATACTGGTTTTTCCAGAGGCAAAATGCTAGATGCATTGTTGCATTTGTATTGTGCTTCTAGCTTTCAGCATAATCAGTTACATTTTATTTCTCAGGTTTTGAGGCATTTAGAAAAGATGGGTAATGCTGTATGGATTTCTCAGATATGGAAACTGAGGCACAGAGAGGGTGAATATAATAGGAGTAAGAAGAAACCTATTGCATGAGTAAATGACTTATCAGAGCTATTCTTGGAGCAGTAGAACCAGGACTGGAAAGTTACATCTTCTGATTGTCAGCCAGTTTCTTCTAGGTTTCCTGTCATTGATGTGCCAAGCACTGAATGGAGAGATGCTGCTCATATTTTATTGTTAGGCAAAGGACCTTTTCATTGTCGACCTTTCTATAGTATTTGATTTTTAAAAATTGTATATAGGCATCATCTTGAACTATAAAAATAAAACATATTTGGAAAGGCTTTCTGAGATGTTATAAGACCATATAACAGAGCCACTCATCTTGTAGATACTAGAACTATTTACTAATTTTTTGGCAGATTTCCATCTAATATATTTAATAAGAATAACATCACAACAAAGCAGTGTTATTCTACAAACAAAAGCTTGCTTTTACATTTGAAAGTAAGTAAATGTGATTCACCATATTCACAAAGTAAAAGAGGAAAACTATAAAAATAATTGTAACAGATACAGGAAAGTCATTGACAAAATCTAACACCCATTTTTTATTCTTATAAAAACACATAGCATATGAGAAATATAAGGAAATGTCTATTTTAATAAAGGGCATTTATAAAACTCATTCAAGGGACTTTTAGGGACTAGGAAGAGGAAGGGAAGATGGGAGAAGGTAGAAGGGAGGTGGACATGATCCATGTACTGATGAAAATGTCATTCATTTATATAGTGAATGTGTTAATAATTTGAAGTTTAAAATGCTAACTTCATAATTAATAGTGAAAAATGTAATATGCTGCCTCTCATCAAAAAATGGCAAATGTGTCCTCTCTCACCATTTTTATTCAGTATTGTATTGGATGGAGTTTCTAGCTCATGTCATAAAGAAAGAAAAGACAATAAAAGACTTAAAAATCAGAAAGAGGAAAATTGTTTCTATTCACAAATGACATGACTGTTGAGATAGAAAAGTCTTAAAGAATCAATAAAGTAAATATATTAGAATGAAGAAGGTAATTTAGCAGTGTACAAAGTTAACATTTGAAAATATATTTTTTTTAAGGAGGTGGTATAGCAGCAGTAATAGCAGCAAAAAAAAAAAATTAGAAAAAGTTAAAAAGAAGTTTCTTTTAGAATTAAATCCAAAGTTTAAAGCATGTAGATACAAACCTAAGAACTGTGAAAGACCTGTACATAGAAACTTCAAAACACTGCTGGAGAAATGAAAGAATACCTAAATAATTGAAAAGATATAGGTTGAAAGGTTGTATCTTGTTAGTTCTTCTCAAACTGTTGCAGATTTAAAGCAATTCCAAAGTCCTAAGAGGGCTTATTTTTGGGGGGTAGAAGTCACCAAATTGATTATCGTATTTATATAAAAATGTAAAGATTTATATACCCAAAGCAGTCTTTGAAAAAAGAAATGCACTTATAGGATTACCTGACTTCAATGCATTTCATATAAAACTATGATGCATCCTTAAAAACAATAATAAAAACAACACAAATTTTAAAAAGGGTAGGGAGTTTAAAGTTTTTTTAAACAAACACATTTGAAAACCTGCCCAACGTTAGTGATCACTAGGAAAATGCAGATCAAAGTCATAATGAAACATCATTTCATAGAATGGCTTGTTAGAAAATTTGGAAAGTAAAAGTTGCCTAGATGTAGAAAAATTGGAATGTGTATGTACTTTTGGTGGGAATATAAAATAGTTTGGCTTCTGTGAAAAAGTCTCCTCAGAAAATTAAAAATAAAATTATTGTGTGATCTACTAATTCTACTTCTGGGTCTATTATCCAAAATATCAAGAGCAGAATCTTAAAAAGATATTTGTAAACTTGTGTTCATAATGGAACTAATCAGAGTGGCCAGAAGTGGAAGCTACTCGGGTTGTCTATTGATGGGAGAATAAATAAACAAAACATGCTGTACTTCATCATGGACTATTATTCAGCCTTAGAAAGGAAGGCAGATTCCTTTACTTTGTTGTCGTTTTGTGTTTGTTTGTTTGAGACAGAGTCTCCCTACATATCCAGTCTGGCCATGAACTCATTGTATAACTCAGGTTGGCCTCCAATTTTCAGTCCTCCTGTCTCAGTCTCCTGTGTGTCTCCAGGCATAAGCTACCAAGCCTGGACAGAAATTTTTGTCACGTGCTGCTGTGTGAGTAAACTTGAGGACATTACACTAAGTGATATAAGCCCATAACAAAAAGACAAGAATTGTGATTCCACCAGGGATGTTTCTAAAGTCATCAAATTCATGGAGATAGAAAACAAACTGGTGATTGTCAAGGCCAAGAGGAGAGGAACTGAGGGCTGAGAGTTGTTTAATGCGTACGAAGTTTCAGTTTTGCAAGATGAAAAGGATTCTGGAGATGGGTAGTGGTGATGCTTGCACAACAATGCAAATGTACTTAATACAGCTGCATGGGGCATTTACAAATGATTAAGTTTTATGTGTATTTACTACAATAAAGCAGCTGAGGAGAAAAATCTCATTGAAGCATCTGTAAAGGGCACTTCTGTTTGCGGTTTACTTTGAAATACACAAGAAAACATAGATTGATGAATGGAAGGAAGGGTAGCAGTGTGTGACAGGGCAAATAAAACAAAATGTTTAGTTGTAAAATCTAGGTGGTAGGAATATTAGTGTTCACTGTATAATTATTTAAACCTTTCTATATATGTTTGAACTTTTTCAAAGTAAGATATTGGGAGAGAAGCAAGTTATGTTTTAAAAAATCACTTTTGTTCCTAATGCTTTTACGACCAATTCAGCAGTGACCTTGAGCCAGCCTTGAGCGGTGGGTGGGCTGACTTCGGCCTTTGGTTCATATTTCAGCCTTTAAGCTTGTTTTCTGTAGTGTCAGGCTGACGGCAAACTACAAAGGGGCCCATATGACCGATTAGCATTTTTCGAAGAGATAAGTGTATGTAAGATTGGGCATGGACTGGCAAAGTGACATCGAGAGTTTCCTTTTCTAGCATTCAGTATGCATGCTGCCTCGTTTATTTTTGCCAATAATAAGCACACATTACTCCGTTTTACACATGGGATCACTGGGACTTAAGGCTGAGCACCTGGCCCACAGCAGGTCGGTGGCAGAACTGGGCTGCCACCCAGGAGCCTTGAGTTGTAGTGTTAACTGCCCTTTGTGCTATCCGAGGCAGTCTTGTTGGCATTTTGGGATATTGGCATCTTGCCCGTAGGAGGGAAATGCTGAGGCTGTGGTGTGGCTTAGGTTTCCTTTGACTCCTCTTCCAGCTTCCCTGTTGAATCTGTTCAAACGGACTCGATTGGGTTGCTGGATCCCTTTGCCTTCAGCTTTGCCCTTCTTTGCTATACTACAAGGTGGAGGGAAGCCAGGCTGCAGGGCATGTGTAGCATTTGGTTTGGTTTTGCTGGTACTGGTTTTGGTGGCAACCTAGGGTATTCACACTGAGCTGTATCCTCAGCACTCTCCCCACACCCTTTGTAAACTTTTTATTTTGAGACAGGGCCTTCTTGAGTGGCCCAGACTGGGCCTGAACTTGTGAACCACTTTCCCCTCAGTCTCTCAGAATGCTGGATTACAGATGTGTCCTACCATATCCAGCTGTGTTGAGTATTTCATTAGAAGTATCTTTTTTCTGAGGCTCTCTTTCCTGTAATTAACACTGTTCATTCAAAATAAAACAAGTAGTTTGAAAAATATGGTAAATAACTATTACTTCTCCTTTCAAATAGTACTTAGAACTTCTGTGGGTTTTCTGTCCTAGTAATGTATGAGCATAGGTGCAAATTGAGGACAGGACTGACAGCACCATTACCAAAGTGCTTTTCTCAGGGGGCATGGCCGGGTCCAGAATAGCGCAGCCATATGGTGCCAGATGGACAGGGTTCCTCTGAGCTGCAGATTTGGCCCAGAGGCTGGCCTTTCTCTGTGCTTGCACTTCGGAATATCCCTTGTGCCTTTGCTTCCTGCTGGCTCATTGAGTCCCTGCTGCATAAGGCTGCCCTGTCCCTTAGGAGTCAGGCTGCTGTGATGCTGAGCACCCCGAGCAGTCCAGAGGAAGCCAGCAGCATACTGTGCTCCTGCAGCGAGATGACAGCTGGCTCCCTGTGTTGACACGCCCAAATGAATCCACTGTGGACAGCAGTCTCCCAGCTGAGAGGCTCGGGTGGGCAGCGGAGAGTGTTCCAGTGCTAGTGTGGGTGGGGAGAGGTGAGTTCTGTCCACACTCAAGTGTTCTGGCCAGACTTACCTTCATGCTTCATTATCTTAGGAACTGGCAGGTGAGGGAGGGAGGGAGGTGGAAACAGGTGGGTGAGTAGAGCCCAGAATAATTAAGTCTACTTTCCTTTTTAAATTAGGGAAAAAAGGCTGTGTTTCCACTTTTGTCATCTAGCTTATTTACTATTAAAATATGCTCTTCTATTTGTCTTTCCTATACCATAATCTTCGTTTCCTTTCCTCCTGTCCCTTCCCTATCCTCTACCCTGTTTTTTCTTTCTGAGAATATAAAAATATGGAATAGTAAGAAAAGTACAGCACACTCGCCTCCTGTCCTCTTCCTCGGTGGCAGCATTGCCATTGTAAGATGGGAATCAGAATGTACTCTTGCCTCTTTCACAGTGGTTGCATTTGTTATCTCTGTCTCACGGTGGTTTGTTGTCTCACAAGGAAAACTTTGCCAAGCTAAGAGACTAGGAGGAAGTTAATTATCTTTCCTGCTATCCATTCAGTATCCCTGTGTCTCCTCTGGTGGGCTCTGTGGATGATCAAAGTGTGTTCACTTAGCATTAGATGCTGTTTGTCATAGTCTTTGTAGAACTTTAACTCCAGGCTGCCCAATATACTCATATATTCCCAGGATGTCCTTCTGTTTTCCCTGTGTCAGTTACTCTTGACTCCTAAATTTGTACTATGTACATCCCTCCTAACTTCTAGTGAAAGGATACAGACCCTTAAAGGCTCTTGACTTATATTTAGTATGGCAGGAATTTTTGAAGTTTGTACTCTTGTCCATAACCCTGTGCTCGTCATTGGTAGAATGGCAAGTACCTCATTTGAAAAGTCCTTGTATCCCCAAATGAGAAACATGTTTTAAAGGTACTGATGTGCTGTTGCCTCTCTCAGCCCAAGTGAGTGGCATCCTTCACTGTGGTACTTGCTGGTTTTCTTGCTGAGAGCCATGCTTGGCCCAGATGCAGCTGTGGAGAGCAGGAAGCTTCATTTACCTTGGATTGACTAAAGGGTAAGCCTTCCTTATTGGAACATTTCTTGTCAGATGAGAATAACGTGTGTGAAAATACATGGTAAACTGTGACAAACTCTATAAATATTGTTTTATTATTAGAGTTGCTTTGAATTCAAATAATAATGAGGATATGATTACTAAAGTATTACATAATGTTTTTAACACAGCAGAGGGCTTTGATATTTGAATGACATCATGAAACCTCAGAGCATATTGAGTTTGATTGCCTTGTTTTACAACTAAGGAAACTGAGGCTCAGAGAACTTAATTGTCCCTAATATTACTCAAAAAATAAGCCTGGCACTATCTCTCCTCACTTCTGACTCCTTTTGCCACCTTCTTGGCTTCTCTTAGAACCAAGTATAGCCATTAATAACATGTTTGTGTGTGCTTCTCAGGTTCTGCTTAATATTTTTACCAGATAGTTTGAGCAGCCTGTTGTTATAATATACTAATTTGTTTTTCATACATTGCTGAAGCACTAGGAAGTACTGGATAGACTTCTCATTAGAGTATTTCCTCTTCTGAATTAATGAACCTGAATAAGTAACATACATGTTCTTAGGTAAATTGAGACTTGATGGGGGCCAAGGATTTAGCTCAGTGGTTCCGGCGCATATCTTGCAAGTGCTAGGGCTGGGGTTAGATCCCCGGTAACCACATACAACAATGCAGGGCATGGAGACTCATGCCCACCAGCAATCAGTACCACATACCACAGTGCTGGGTGTGGGGACTCAGTCCTGTAATCCCAGCACTCTGGAGGTAGAAGCAGGAGGATTGTTATGTGTTCCAGGTTGCCTGGGCTACATAGTGAGCTCAGGGCCAGCCCGAACTGCAAAGCAAGACACTGTCTCAAAATTAAATAAATAAATACATACATAAAGAAAGAAAGACAGACTTGATGGCACTGGTCTTTGGAAATTCAACAAGTGCAACTTCTAAGCTCCTCACTCTAGTGGCTGAATCCCCTCTATTTGCTTAATTACCTTGTAACATACTATTTACTCATTTGTTGTTTTTATTGTTTATTTTCCCGTGGTAAACTGTAAACATAGTGAAGACAGGACTTTAAAAAAAAATCATCTCAATGTTTAAACCAACTGTCATTCCTAATTGCCTGTAAAAATTTGTGAAGGTCTTTTTTTTTTTTTTAACTCAAATCTTAATTGGTACATTATATATACACATCATGGTTTCACTCAACAGTTAGAATTTGTACAGTATATGACACAACTTAATTCTCATTTTTCCCCATGCCCTTACCCAACCTCTACCCTCTTATATACATAGGCTTTGTTTCCTTTCTTTTTTATTATCATCTCATTATTTCACCCGTTGTTGTTTACCTTTACATTCCATTTCCCTTTGAATATTTTCTGTTTCACAATATCTACCATACATTCTAGAACTCATCTGTGACCTATTTATTTCACTTATGAGGATATGCTGAAGGTATATCCATTTGAGTATAAATAACTCAGTCTTATCATTTTTATGGCAGGATAATACTCCATTCTATAAAAAAGCTACATCTTTTTTTGTCTTCTTTTTAAGGTATCCTTTTAGCATCCATGAAATAAAAGCATTGGCTAGGGTTCTTTCTACCTCTAAAACTGCATAGTTCTATACAGTCTTAGTTTTTTAATGGTTAGTAGAACTACCTTTTATTTTTAAACAAAAATTTATGCAAGGGCTGAAATGTAGTTCAGTGGTGCCATGCCTTTCTGGCAAGCAGAAAGTACTGAATTTGATCCCCGGTACTGCAAAAAAAAAAAAAAAAGATGAAACAAAAGAACCTCAGCATTGACAGTTAATAAAAATGCAACTGTTCTGATTGTTGGGAGCAGGGAGAGCTGGAGTAGTGGGGACAGGCTTTAACTGTGTGACTGCCTATCTGTAAGTCTCCCCTTTGTGGTAGCAGCAGAGGCGCATTCAAGGGGAACAGAGGCTCTCTGAGACTTAACTTTAGACACCTGTCTGTGTTCAGTGCTGAGGCCAGGGTGGGACTCAGGAGTAAAGCGCATGCTTAACATGCACAAGGACCAGGGTTCAATACTCAGTACCACAAAATTAATGAATACAAATTCAGGTCATGTTTTTTGGTAAAATTGTTTGTTCTCAGATATGAGGCTGAAGGAAATGTTAACTAATGAAATAGAAGATAAAGCAGGATGTTAGGTGGGGGAATAGTAGATGAAGTGTTTTTTTTGTTTTTTGTTTTTTGTTTTTGTTTTGTTTTTTTACAAATAATATCACTTATCCAAAAATAAAATTAGGATAAATTGTCTGATTATGTAATTTTATTAGAAACCACTTGGCTGAAGTTATTCAACACATTTTTGTTTATTATATTCTCCTATGAATTAAAATGCATGTAGCCTGAGGCCTGAAGATAGATCTGTTTGTTTTGGAATCGCCGGAGGATAAAAGGGTCTTTAAGAAGATTTTACATTAAGGATCCCTTAGTCCGGACCTTACCATTGTTTCCATCTCGTTGAAGTAGAACGCTGTGGAAGTTAATAAAACTCTTGTCCAGGCAGTGAGTCCTGCGAGAAGGACAGTTGTCAGCTACACGGGTGCAGCAGGACAGCAAAATAAAGATAAAGGACACAGGCGATTGCCCTTCTCCTGCATGTGTAACCATATTGAGCTCTGGGGTACCAGCTGGGAGGCAAGCTAAGCTAATATTTACCTCGTTCTGAGAGCTGAATTGTTTGAGGGCTGGTTTGGCTTGTTTGAATTTGAGTCTCCAGTAATAATCAGGGGAGACTGAAAGCTCTTGTTTTGTTGACTCCATATTTGCTGTGTATTATATTACCTTTTATTAATACAGCAGCTAAAGAAACATTCAGATTAAATTGTCCACAGGCTCATTTGATTGGTATCTCTTCCTGGATAATAACATTGATGTATGTATGTGGACACTACCTTGCATTCAAAAATTGCAGTACTTAAAAAAAAAATCCTTGTTTGTAGTCAGTTTATTCTGAAAAAAGAGTGTGGGAACATGCTCTGAAAAACAGTTGAGTCTTGATAGTTAATGCCCAGTTAACGATGACTGTGTATTTCAGAAAAGTCTAAGCAGAAAGCAGCAGTTTTACTAGAAACTTTGTTGAGACTGTTGTCATGGGAAAGACGGAGCCACTTGTTGACCAGCATTCTGATTGCCCCAGCTGACTGGTCCTGTCTGGTGCTATGGTAACTGTAGGAACATTTGGAATTATTCAAACTCAAAATTACTTATTTTGATGATTCAAAATTTAAGGATTCAATAACACTGAGAATTACTTTCCAGTTTACCTATTTGTCCATCTTGATAATCCTTAAAGCAGCATATTTTTCTTTGCCTAATTTTAAAAGCTTTTAAAACTATAGTCATTTCTTGGTATCTATGAGAGATTGAATTGATGACGCTTTCTGGATACCAAATTTTATTTTTAGTCTTTTAGTTTATTTATTTATTTATTTAAATCTTTATTGGTACATTAAATATACACATCATGATTGCACTCCATAATGGGGATTTATACCAGTATAAGACACAACTTAATTCTCATTTTTTCCCATAGCCCTACCCACCCTACTGAGGGTCTGGCTTTATAATTCAGACTGGCCCTAAACTCACTGTGCAGTCCAGGTTAACTTTGAACTCACAGTAATCTTCCTGCCTCTGCCTCTGGAGTGCTGGGATTATACGTGTGAGCCACCACGCCTGGCATTGTGATATGTGGTACTGGGAATCAGACTCAGACCTTGCATTTGCCAGGCAGATGCTGGAACCACTGAGCTAAATCCCTGGCCCTGAATGCCGAATTTTAGATGCTCAGACCTCTTATGTAGAACAGTATAGTATTGCAGGCTCCCTTCTGTGTAGTCTAAATCATCTTTAGATCATTTAGCATACCTCGTACCTAAATGCTATGTAAATAATTATTGTACTTTATTGTTTAAGGAATGATGACAAGAAAAATGTTTGTGTGTTTGCTACAGATGCAATTTTTTTTTTCTGAGTATTTTTGAGCCCATGTTTGTTTAGATCTGCAGATTCAAGGGGCTGGGGATTTAGCTCAGTGGCACCACTGCCTGCCTTGCAAGTGCAAGTTCATGAGTTTGATTCCCAGTGCTGGGAATCTGCAGATACAAAACTTCTAAATACAGAGAATGGACTATAGCTTGTCTTTCAGTAGAGGGCTTTATTGCTTTAAACTTAGAGAAATTTAGATATAACGCCTTGTTTTCTTATTTACTCATCACAACAATTGATGAAACATGGAAAAGTTATTGTTTCATTTTATATATGAGGAACCTGAAGCCTGGAGAGATAGCCAGAGGTGACTCAGCAAATACTAGAACCCAGGCCTCCTGATTCCTGGCGTAGTGCATTTTCTTTTTTTTTTTTTTTT
>PVIR01024051.1:6917-19663 GCA_004026965.1 Petromus typicus | reverse complement strand
GCTTATCTGGCTTAAAAGCTGTAAAAGCTGTATTTCCTCAATCATACCACAGAAAAATCAAAGTAAAGAGTCTTCTGGGACCTGTTTTTATTTTTTCCATATTAGGGATTGAACTCAAGATCTCACATATTTTTGGGCAAGTATACTGCAACCAAGCTATATCCCTGGCCTACAAAACGCTTGTTATACTTTCCTTGCTTTCTTTTTTTTGCTTGTTTGCTTTCCTTTCCTTTATTTTTGGAGGGCTGTCAACTATTTGTATTTTACACTGTAAATATCACTTCTTTCATTTGTAGTGGCATCAGCATCCAAATCTTTTCTACTACCAAAAAACATCTTTTATTTATTTATTTAGTTAGTTTTTAATTTTTTTGAGACAGGGTCTTGCTTTGTAGGTCAGACTGGTCCTGAACTCACTATGTAGCCCAGGCTAGCCTCGAACTCACAGCAATCTCCTGCCTCTGCCTCCTAACTACTGGGATGATAGGCATGAGCCACAACACCTGGTCAAAAAACATCTTTTAACATCATAGTAACCTAGGGAATATTTTCAGAGTTAAAAAGGACAAGACAATTAAGGATAATATCAAGACATCCATTTCAACCCTGCAGTATCACCTTTTTCTTTTCATTTGTTTTTTTTTTTTTTTGAGACAGGGTCTCACTTTGTAGTTCAGGCTGGCCTTGAGCTCAGCCTCAAACTCACATCACAGCAATCCTCCTGCCACTGCCTCCCGAGAGCTGGGATTACAGGCATGAGCCACCACACCCGGCACTGTGGTATGTGGTACTAGTTGCTGCTGGGTGTGAGTCTCCACACCCAGTATGGTATGTGGTTACCGGAGGATCGAACCCAGGTCCTTGCACTTACAAGACAGGCGCCAGAACCACTGAGCTAAATCCCCAGCCATGCAGTATCACTTTTAAGCATAACTTTTTTTTGAGACAGGGTCCTGCTACATACTGCAGGCAAGCATTGACCTGACTACATAGCCCAAGCTGACCTCAAATTCTCAGTGATCCTCCTGCCTCAGCCTTCCTAGTACTAGATTAAGTACAGACACATCTCAAGTGATAAATAAAAATTAAGTTGTATGTAATTTATATGAAGTCTATAAATACGGAAAATGGTTACGTTTTTAAAGAACGGCATAACCTAGGAATGGTGGCAAACCTTTACAGTCCTACTTACTATGTAGGCTGAAGCAGTAGGACCACTAGAACCTGGTGTGAGTGAGGGGCACAACAGCAACAGACCCCCTCCTCAAAAAGAGAAATGTGTGGTGCAGGAGATTTAGCTCAGTGGTTCAGGCGCCTACCTAGCAAGTGCAAGTTCCTGAGTTTGATCCCCAGTAACCACATACAACAATGCTGGGTGTGGTCACTCACACCTGTAAGCACAACACTCGATTACCACATACTACAATGCCGGGCATGGTGGCTCATGCCTGTAATCCCAGCAGTAGGACCACTAGAGCCTACTGGACCCACTAGAGTCCCAGTACTTGGGAGACATAGGCAAGAGCATTGCTGTGAGTTCAAGGCTGCATTCAGGACCAGCCTGAACTACAAAGTGAGACTTTGTCTCAAAAAACTAAAAAAAATAGTAATTTAATAAATGTTGTTCTTTGTCTAAATAATAGATTTTTATTTATACTTGAACAAAATAAAAAATCTCATATAGCTGTAATACAATTCAACTGTAGATTATGGATTGAAACTCTCAAAACTCAATTATTTATGACTAAACTATAACAGCTAAATATTTATTTAGTTTGTCTTGATTTGCATTAATTCTGGATTAGCCATTATCACATACCATCATCTCCACACTCCCTGCTGCCACAACATCTTTGGGTTTTGCATCTTTGGTTCCAATGTAGGAGCCGATGGTGTCACATGACCAAGGAGAGTACTGGCTATAATCATTTGTTTTGTATTTCCCAGCTACCTTCAACTCGTCATCCAAAAACTAAAGAAAGAAAAACAAACAAACCCAGGAAGACAAAATATGAAGGTCTATGATTTATACAACACAGACAACAAGGATTTTTTTAAAATGATAAGCGACAGCAATAAAGTGACAATTATTTGATTTTTAAGTATGGATAGATTTTTTGCAGACTGAAAAAATATAAATGAACAAGGATATCTTTAGACTTCCTATTTTTCTACAAGCAAGTCAAAAAGAAGCATCTAAGGGCCTGAGATTTAGCTCAGTGGTTCCGGTGCCTGTCTTGCAAGCACAAGGGCCCGGGTTCGATCCTCGGTAACCACATACAATACTGGGCGTGGAGATTCACCCTAGCAACAACCAGTACCACATACCACAGTGCCCAGCGTGGTGGCTCACGCCTATAATCCCAGTACTCAGGAGGCAGAGGCAGAAGGATTGCTGTGATGTGAGTTTGAGGTTGAGCTCAGGGCCAGCCTGAACCACAAAGTGAGACCCTGTCTCAAAAAACCTTTAAAAAAAAAGAAGCACCTCAGGGCTGGGGATTTAGCTTAGTAGTTCTGGCATCTGCCTGGCAACTGCAAGTTCCTGATTTCGATCCCTGGTACCACATCCCACAATGCCAGGCATGGTGGCTCATGTCTGTCACCTTAGCACTTGGGGGGCAAAGGCAGGAGGATTGCTGTAATTTCAAGGCTATACAGGACTACATAGTGAGTTCAGGGTGAGCCTGAACTACAAAGCAAGATTCTGTCTCAAAAATTAAAAAAAGAAAACAAAAACAAAAAGAAGCTTTTCAATATTTTTCAAGGAACCAAGCGAAGATTTTTCTCCTCCTGTCCTGGGGATTGAACCTGGGGCTTCACACATACTAGACAAACAACCTACACCCAAGCTACCTCCCCAGCCTTCAAGCTAGGATTCCAGAGATGATTTGCTTATACTTAAATTTTACTAGATATGCCTCAGTGGTTCTTCTAGTAACATCTCATACATACATATACATACATATACAACCACGTTCTATACAATGGATGATGATTTAACAACTCTTTACTGAAATTTCTTGAACAATAATTTGTATTTTGAATTATGGTCCACATAATGATACAGAGATAAAAAAGAAAGATGCTTCATTTTTATTTTGAGTTCTATAATCACCTAGAATATAATATTATGCAGTATTTTACATTTTGAAAGTACTTTCATGTAAAATATTTTATAAGCTCAAGACCATGAGAGAACAGTTGTAATTTCACTCAACACTTACCAAAAAAAGACAGCACTACAACTAGATGCCAACACCTATAAGCTTATAATTTAGGCTTATACTTCCTCTTTCAATTCTGAGGTCCATTTTCTGTGTAGTTTTTGACCCTTTGCACAAATTTAGTGTAACTATGTTAGCCATTTAAATTGGAATTGACGTTTAAGTATATAGAGCTCTGTATAATAGTAAAATGATTCTACATAAAGTTCCAGCCAGGTGTGGCAGTGCACGCCTATAATCCCAGCACTATGGAAACCAAGGCAGGAGAATCCCAAGCCTGAGCCCAGCCCGAGCAGCTGAGCATGACACTGTCTAAAAACAAAAATCAAAGAGCTGGGAGTGTGGCTCAGTGTGATGGTTCTAGGTTCAATACCCAGTATAACTATAAATACAAATGTACATAAAAATTAAAATGGTTATATCATCATTACTATTCGGTACTGGGAATCAAACTCGGGGCCTTATAAGCTTACATCATTATAAAATAAATTTTCTAAAGATTTTGATGAGAAAGTTAGATACTATGAACAACTTCTATTAGTAAATTATCTTCATATATCCAAAAAGGTTACTGTTAAAACAAAACAAAAAGGTTACTATTTTCTATATAATCAAATTCAATTTTCATTGTGTACTGTGCATAGCTTGCCAGCAACATTATTCAGAAACATAATTCCAAATGTAAAGGATATAAAACATGCTCGTTATATTAACATCTAATGTAAACCTCCTAGGAAAACTTATTTGACTTGTAGAAAGGGTATAAACTACAAGCTCAGGACGTACAATAAGAAATCAAAAGAATAGAGCAAAAAGTTGGCATTTTAAAGATAAACTGATTACCATTTTAGCAAGACTGATCAAGACAAAATATCAGTATTTTAAGTGGGAAAATACATTACATACAGTACCATATGACATTGAAAAGACAAAATAATACTCTAAACAGTAGTACTCTTTTGTAGAGGTACAAAGAAAGAAAAAATAACATCCAAGATAGTGGTTTATTGCTTTGTGGTATAGTAGTCACTTTTATTTTTACAAAAACTCTATTTCAGGGTGCTTGTTTTTTATTTATTTATTTTTTCCTTGACTTTCACTATCTGTATTTGCCTGTTCTCTTTTTCATCCTACTGGTTTCCTCAATACTGAGTTAAATAATGCTTTGATGCATCTCACTCACAAAAAAAATGTATCTTTGTGTGAAGGTGCACACTTGTAATTTTAGATTCTTGGGAAGCTGAGGATTGCAAATCTGAGGACATCCTGGGCAACCTATTGAGACTGCCTCAAAATAAAATATATGAAAAGAGCTGAAGATATAGGTGTACTCTCTGTTCAGCTCCCATACTATTCCAAAGAAAGCACAAATCAAAAAACTAGAAAGAGAGGTGAACTTTATCTGATGAAGATTATTCTATCAAAAAAACTGCATTAACAAGGCATGTTGGTGCACATCTGTAACCCCAGCACTGGGGAGAGTGAGGTGGCAAGATTACCAAGAGTGCAAGACCAGTGTGGGTTAAACAGTGAGTTCAAGACAAGCCTGAAATACATACCAATACCATGTTTCAAAAAACTAAAAAAACCCCAAAAAACAAAACAATAACTATAGCAAACATCATAGTGGTGTATTATTAAAAACTTTACTCAACAATTAGAAACACGACAAGAATTCCTGATGTTTACTACTTCTATTCAACATTATAATAGTGAACACAAAGGTTTAAAAAAAGACATCAAGACTAAAAAGGAAATGTTTGTGATTACCTACAGAAGACATGACTGTGTGCCAAGAAAACCCAAAAGAATCCACTAGCGAATACTATAATTAAAAAAGAAATTCAGAGCCCTAAGAAAATTTACGTAATTTCTCAGTGTTAGTACCAGAAAATGAAATTTCAAAAAAAGTTCAATTTAATAGACCTGGATATGGCTCAGTGACAGAGCCTCTGCTCCACAGAAATGAGATCTAGGGCTGAGGATAGAGCTCAGTGGAAGAGTGCCTGCCTGGCAAGCACAAGGCCTTGTGTTTGAGTCTCATTCTGCCTCCAAAAGGAATTCTAGTAGTTACATTAAAAATAAAAAGAAATAAGTAAATTTAACTTTTTATTTTATTATTTTGAGATGCAATCTCACTATGTAGTCCAGGCTGGCCTCAAATTCATGGTGAAGCTCCTGTCTCAACCTCTCAAGTACTAGAATTATAGGCATGTGCCACTATACCCACATATATAAAAACAAAACATATCCAATATATTAAAATAATAAGGTATTTCACTGTTTTTGATATCAAAACTTCAGATCCAGAGTATATTTCATGTACTTCTGATTTGGGGCGAGATACTTCTGTGGAAAGTTACATGCTGGTTCTTGAAGAACAGTACTGGAAAATATATATCACCATATATCCAAAACATAATAAAACTGTGGTATTGAGGATGTGGTATTGGTGTACGCACATAAAAGGATGGATAAAACAGAATAAAGTCTAGCAGGCAAAGAATGTTCATTTCATTAACCGGTGCTGTCAATGAGATATCCTTATTGAGGAAAAAGAAATGGATATTGGGTTGAGAATATAGCTCAGTGGGAGAGTTTTTCTTTGTTCAAGGCCCTGGGTTCAATCCCCAGCACTATGGAAGGAAAAAAAAGAAAACAAATACAAAAACAAAAGGATTATGGAAAAAAAAAAATCTTAAAATCTAATACATTCTACATAAAATTCAATTCTAAATAGATTGTAAAGCTAAACACAAAACAAAATAATCCTTTAATAAAGAAACTAAGAAATTTCTTCATAACCTTGGGAATAGATAAAAGATTAATTTAACAGGACATCCAGAAACAAAACTAAAGAAAAGCTGGTAATTCTAAATATGAGCTTACTTCCTCTTGATGGAATGCAGGTGGTAATGTTGGTGAAGGTGCAAAAGGAGGTGGAGAGATAACCTTTCTTTCCTCTAATTGGGCCATTATTTCCTTTCGTCTACGATGTAGTTCATCCAGACTAGGATGGGGCTGTGTAGGAGGAGGAAGCCGGCCATAAGGAGATTCCTGAAAATACATCAGTTAAAATTGACAAAGAAATTTAGAACATATTAATTTAACCAGCATATATTTTAAATTAGAAACAATGTACAAATCTGAAGTCTTAAAAGAACAAAGTAAGGCAAAACAAAAACCAACCAAACTCTCAAGATCACCTAAAGATCTAAATTTAGATTTCTTTTTCTTAGTGAGACCAAAACTTTTATTGTTCACAAGAATGATTAGTTAGCAGGGGGGTCTAATTAACAGTTTTAAAAATTCTCAAATGTGAAAAGACTGAAAAAATAAAGTTTATTATTACCAAAAAAGAATAGAAGGTTATTGCTATGTGAGGGTGGGGTGTAAAGAATCACTGTAATCAATTATCACATTAAGACCATGTAATAAGAAAAAAAACACAGCATACTCTTGGGTATGAAGGTCTGATCTGAGTTGGATGAGGAGTCACTGGATAGTAACCTTCCACCTGTTGGTATCTTTCTCTGGACTCTGGTACATAAGATGGTACCGCTGCAGGTGGAATTTCAATAGGTATAGGACTTTCTCTGAAAATCTCTTCTCTTGCTGTATAAGACTGAGCAGGGTACACTCGACGACCATCATAGTGAGGTGGGTACATAGCTGTGTACTGCTGAGGCTGTGTGCCGTACTGAGAGCTTACAACACGATCTTGGAGGTAGGGTGAATAATGATCCAAGTATGGAGGACCAGCTTCAGGAGCAGATGGTGGAGGTCGGACAAAGCGGGATACACATTGTGGAGTATAGTACACCCCTGTATAATACAAAAGAGGAACCAAAAGCAGCAATGAACTAGTCAATTTTTCTATGTACCATATTTTGTGTTTTAAAATATAAGAAACGCTTAAGTATTAATCGTCCACTTTATTTCTTTAGAAGTTTTCCTTTTGGCTATATAATATTGTCATGTTAGCTTTATGAGAAGCAGTAAAAATTACCTTCAGGGCTAAGAGTGTAATTCAGTGCTTGCCTAGACTGCACAAGGCTCTGAGTTTGATCCCACATGTATATATACTATTAATAAAGTTAAAAAAATCTAAGGCCAGGGATTTAGCTCAGTGGTTCCAGTGCCTGTCTTGCAAGCGCAAGGACCCGGGTTCGATCCTCGGTAACCACATAACAATACTGGGCATGGAGACTCTCCCCAGCAGCAACCAGTACCACATGCCACAGTGCCGGGCGTGGTGGCTCACGGCTGTAATCCCAGCACTCGGAAGGCAGAGGCAGGAGGATTGCTGTGATGTGAGTTTGAGGCTGAGCTCAAGGCCAGCCTGAACTACAAAGCGAGACCCTGTCTCAAAAAACCTAAAAAACAAAAAAACTCCAAAACAAATAAAAAAAATCTAATCAATTTATAATGTACAGTAGTAGACTGTTCTTATTATTTGCCCCTCTTTCTGGTATGCCTTAATGAATGCAGAAAATGAATGAGAAAACATAAACTTTCATTTCGCAGATATCCCTCAAGTTTACATTCAACTGGAGTTTTGAATGTGAAGCTAATTAACTGGTAAGAGATATGATACAAAAAAGACATATTTAACTCATTGGATCTTGTGGCTACTTGCCTCTGCAGGGTTTTTTTTTCTTTCTTTTTTGAGATAAGAGTCTCACTATACAGCTCAGGCTTGCTTGGACCTTGCTCTGATCCTTTTACCTCAGTCTCTCAAATACTGGAATCACAGGCATGTGATAAGCCTGCCCAGTTTGGTTCCAGATTCATTCCCAGAGACCTACCTGAAGCTACTTCTCTACTATATTTCCACCACTATAATAGGTACCTAACTTCTGCACTAAACTTCTTTCTACTTAGTAGTTAAAAGGAGTTTTGTTACTACAATTGAGCTTTAACTGGTACACAGTCTATTTAAAGTTACACACTGAGTGCTCCAACAAAAGTAGCTGGATTTTCCAATGAATTCATTTTCCAATGAATACATCATTTTATCAAATTTTGCAGTATACTGTGGAACCAGGGAATTATGACTGGTCTGACATATGACATTATAATTTGGGTTATAACCGGAATTTTTCTTTTAACTTATGTCTAAAATGTTGAGTTATGACCCAAGGCAGCTTATGCTTACAGATGTTCTCAAATACAGATTTAAACCTTAGAGTTCTGGAAGGAATATTTCTCCTTTCTTTTCCTATGTGACACTAATTCAGAAATCCTTGGCCAGTGTCTCTCTAAGGACAATGAGATCTGCCTAGAAGAAGGTGTGGCTTGAAATTTTAAAGGAGAGAGACTTTGAAGGCTTGTAGAGGAGCCTGAGTCTTCAACTGACCAACATGAGCTCCAACCAGCCCTCGAGAACAAACTGAGTTTTTGTAAATCAAAGGTCTATTGTATTACAGAATGTAGAGATGATGATAATATTTGTGACTCAAAATTAAAAGACCACTTTGGCTAAACAAAAGAGGACACCTTGGATCTATTATCATTTTAAAAAATAAAAGCATTGAGCTTGGTGTGGTGGTAAACATCAACAGTCCCAGCACTTTGGGAGACTGAGTCAGGAGTGAGAAACTGGGAAAATAAGCAAGGTCCTGTAGAAAAATAATTTGGGAGGGATGAAACTTAATGTGTATACTGAGTTCAATCCCCCATACTGAAAAATAAAAACTGCATTATACTTCTCCTAACAGATATAACACTTCAGTAAAGTTATATGTGAAAACTTAAGTCATCTCCTTGCCTTTATTCTGCTATTTTGTACTATCATTAAATCTCAGAAAATTTTAAGATTTCTAAATCCTTTTATTTAAAAAATTTTTTTCATACTGGATCTCACTATATAGTTCAGACTAGCCTTCAGCTCACTATGTAGCCTAAACTAGCCTTTAACTTGCAGTGATCCTCCTGCATCAGCCTCCTGAGTGCTGGGATAACTGGCATGTGCTACCACAGCTAGCTTTACTATTATTATTATTATTATTATTTTTTTTTTTTTTAGGTTTTTTTGTGACAGGGTCTCCCTTTGTGGTTCAGGCTGGCCCTGAGCCCAAACTCAAACTCACATCACAGCAATCCTCCTGCCTCTGCCTCCCGAGTGCTGGGATTACAGGCGTGAGCCACCACGCCCGGCACTGTGGTGTGTGGTACTGGTTGCTGCTGGGCGTGAGACTCCACGCCCAGTATTGTATGTGGTTACCGGGGATCGAACTTGGGTCCTTTTGCTTGCAAGACAGGAGCCGGAACCACCGAGCTAACTCCCCGGCCTTAGCTTTACTATTATTAATTCCATACTATATACCTCCTAACTGTAAGGTTTGCTTCATTTTTTCATACGTATTTATTACAAGATCTAGAAAAATACTGATTAAAAGAAAAATACATTGTGTAATTTACGTCTACTAAAGTGCTTTTTCATTGTGTTAAAAAATTTTGTTCAGAACAAAGTATTCTCCTTTATGCATCAGAAAATTTCCATTGTCTGTGACTCGTTACTTCTATAAATATATAATAAACCCATTTATTATAGATTCACATTTAGAAAATTTTAAAATTTCTAAATCCTTTTTTTTTTTTTTTTAATTTTTTGATAGTAGGTAAAAGCACTTTGTATAATTATCATTAAAAAACCTCAGTGTTGGGGTCGGGGATTTAGCTCAGTTGTTCTGGCGCCTGTCTTGCAAGTGCAAGGGCCAGGGTTTGATCCCCGGTAATCACATACCATACTGGGTGTGGAGACTCACGCCCAGCAGCAACCAGTACCACATACCACAGTGCCGGGTGTGGTGGCTCACGCCTGTAATCTCAGCACTCAGGAGGCAGAGACAGGAGGATTGCTGTAATGTGAGTTTGAGTCTGGGCTCAGGGCCAGCCTGAATTACAAAGCGAGCCCCTGTCTCAAAACAAAAACAAGAACAAAAAAAACCTCAGTGTTTTCAAAGTATTAAAAATGCAGCTGAGCATGGTGGTACATGCTGGTAATCTCGAGGCTGAGGCAGGAAGATCACCTTGCATTTGAGGCCAGCCTGGAGTATACAGTGAGTTCAAGTCAGCCTTAACTATACAAGAAGACGCTGCCTCAAAAACAAAAAAAACTATTTTCAGAAAGTACTATGTAAATGATCAATCTTACCCAAAACTTCTCATACTAGTAAATACCAGAAAACCAAGTGACACAATGAAAAGATCATTACCCTGCTGATAAGGTGCTGGTTCAAATGGTGGGGCAGCTCCTCGAGGATCTTGATAATAAACATCAGCTTGTTGTGCTGGGTATAACTGAGAACCTCGAGGTACCATCTGAAGTGGCTTGGTGACAGGCATGGGAGGCAGCTCTGGTGGCCCCCTCTGAGGTACAGGATGTGGGGTCACAGGTAAGGCGGAAATACTTTGAGGGACCGACTCTAGCCTAAGAGTAAGATGATATAAGTCAACTTTAAGGTTTCTAAAAATACTTCTAATGTACATAAATTGTTACAGGTAAAATGATTGGCATAATTTGGGAAACCAGTTTATTCTCATAGTCATCCCCTCTACAAAATGGGTAAATTTAGATCTTTTTCATCTATGCTAATTACTTTTTTAAAAAAAATATCACTAGAACAGAAAACATTAGTTAAAAAATAACAAAATAAAGACAAAAAAATTAGAATTTCCTCCAAAACATAACAATTATTCCTCCTTCCTTCTGCTTCTATGTATGAGGAAGAACCCTTAAGTTAAGACTTAGGAACAATGACGTACAGGTCAGGAGGGGATCCGGGAGCACTACTGCTCAGATGATCTATCTTTCCTGGTTTCAGACTAGAATCATAGTTGGGGTCCGTCCCTCGTGGGATGAGCTGTGTTACTGTGTTTCCTGCAGACACAATTCCATTGGGCATAGCAGAGGCTTTTCTGCTAGGCAGATCCACCGCACCTTCATCTGGAAGGACCGATGCTGAAGGCAGGCCCACCTCATTAAGCTGACCCAAAGAGGCACTCAGGGGTCTTCTGGGAACCAGACGCTTGTTCATTTTACGAAATCTATACAAAAAGAAAAGGTATACATAAAAAAATAGAAAAGGAAAACCAAGAACTAAAACGTACTTAAAATTTTCTCTTGAAAACATTGGGTGTATGAACTTGAGAATCATTATATATATATATATATCCTATAAAAAATCTCAGGCCAGGGATTTAGCTCTGTGGTTCCAGCACTGCCTGGCAAGAGCAAGGTCCCAAATTCGATTCCCTGTAACCACACACCATAATGCCAGGCGTAGTGATTCACACCCATCAGCAAACAGTACCAAATACCACAGTGTAGGTGTAGTGGCTCACGCTATAATATCCTAGCACTTGGGAGGGAGAGTGAGGAGATTGCTGTGAGTTTGAGGCTAGCCTGGGCTACCTAGTGAGTTCAGGGACAGCCTGAACTACAAAGCGAGACCCTGACTCAAAAAAAAAAAGAAAAAAAAAAAAAGAAAATCTCAATAACCAAGGCAACTCTGATTAAACAAAATTTCTTGCATTATGTGTTAATAGTTATTCAAATAATGTTAATCAATATTTTTACTATAATATTTACTGAAATTTCTATTTCTGAACATTACTGGAGGAAGAATAGACAGTTTGAAATATTTAGTTTTTCTACAAATGTATACTTTGGATACAAGCCTATGTTAAAAATAAAGAAGGACTACAGATGCAACTCAGTTATAGAATGCTTGCCTAGCATGCCTAAAGCCTTATGTTCAATCCCCCGTGTACAGAAAATAAAAAGAAAAACAGGTCTGGGGGACACAGCAAAAGCAAACTACCAAAACAAAATACAAACAAAGCCAATGTACAGTGAAAAATTTATTGCTTGCTACACTGAAATGTTCAATCAAGAATACTGACTTTCATCAAAATTGCTTTAGAGATGTTGATGTATGTTATTTCTGTGTGTTATATAAAACTGAAGTTATTTTAAAAGTTTATAGAGGGAAACAAACACTACAGAATAATGCCTTAAATGTATATGGTTGCTGTGGTTTAAAAAAAAAAAAGAAGTGAAAGGGGCAGGGATTTAGCTCAGTGGCAAGCGTAAAGTCCTGAGTTACATCTCTGGTACCTACCCCCCAAAAATGATTCTAAATCTAACAAAAGGAGAAAAACTGGGCCATCAGACTCCAGCATTCCTGTCTCTCAACAATGAAAGCAAGTTGCAAGTATTATTATTTTTTCTTTGGTAGCTATCAGGGATTAAACTCAGAACCTTGCATTTGCAAGACAGGTGTGGTTCCACTAAGCTAAATCTTTAGCTGCTAATATATTTTTAAGAATAATGTCAAAACAATATGCTTATATTAGAATACTGCTGTTATTTTTCTATGGTTATCTGAGAAATTTAGGAGAGTAGCTTTCAGGGCCAATATATTTTAATATTCATATTCACAGGCATATTAGATTATGTACAGAAATAAGGTTTTATATATATATATATATATATATATATATATATATATATAT